>JARQZK010002181.1:0-17500 GCA_030704885.1 Cynegetis impunctata | reverse complement strand
CTGGGAGTTTCGAAACAATCTCACAACATATTGTCAACATTATGAGCATAAAGAACATCGTTAAAATTTTTATGCTTACTCGTAATCGTGGACCACGCTTTTAAATCTGCTTTATTAGACATATGTTACACATTTGGTATATTTAATGTCGAATTCAAGCCAAATTAAAACCTTAATACATCTAATTTTTGTCTTTTTGATGTTGCGACAGAGTTTCTCATTTTGAGGAATTGTTAATACTTACCGTGAAAGTTTACTCCTTCCGATATATATATATATATATATATATATATATATATATATATATATATATATATATATATATATATATACGTATACCTACTATTTTTTTTATTCACCTAATGGCTTTGAATCATTAGCCAACATTATTATACAACATTATAAATTTTTATCCAACATTACAGTGAAATTACATTTCTTCTAAAATATCACAATTAGGTATACAATATATAGTTATAGTGGATAGAGTTTATTTCCGTTTACCTATTCTTTTTGAATAAAATAATTACCTAAATTAAGTACTTAGGTATACATTCCTAGACAAATACTGTTCCTATTATTATTTCTTAACATTCTTGGTTTTGATAAACAACTTCTTTAATTTATTGGATGCATACAAAACAATTTTGGAAGTACCTACCTGTAATATAAATATTTTTTTATCCTTTAAAGATGTTATTGATGAAGATGAATACGTTTTGTTCACTGAAAAAGGTTCATTAAAACAAATGGAAATTAATTATAAATTTATATATATACATATATATATATATATATATATATATATATATATATATTATATATATTATATATATATATATATATATATATATATATATATATATTATATAATATATATATATATATATATATATATATATATATATATATATATATATATGTATATATATATATATATATACATATATATATACATATATATATATATATATATATATATATATATTATATATAATATATATATATATATTATATATATATATATACCCATATATATGAATGATTTCTGAAATGGAATTGTCATTTTATACGACAATAAAGTGATACTCATTTTCCACCTAACGCAATCCAACATTTTTGAATCAATCGATTACTAATAGCATCCTTTTTTTCAGATTATCAATACGGCTACGGAATACCTGGAATGCCGGGTTCATTCAATCCTTTTTTGCTGAATCCTGGATGGCTTGACGCGGCCTACATGTCATACGCTTGGCCAGATTATTTCAGAACCCGATCAAACATTCAACAGCCCAATGTTCACCCGTCATTGGTTAAAGGTAGGTTTCGAAAGGACGTTAATCATTTCAAAGCACTTCATTTACTCCTGTTTGTTAGAGATAGAATTTTTGTTTTGTCTTTGCATGTTGTAACGCTCAATGGTTCATGAGGGTGTTTGATTTAGATTGACGAAAGAGGGATATCTGATACTGAATCAAAGAACACATGAAAAGTCAATTTTTGGAAGGTAGATCAACTCAAATCAGTCAATTTAAGAAATGATGATTATAGTTATCAACCCAGTTGTTAATAATGATAAATATTATTTAGAAATAAATAATATTAAATGTAATATTAAGTATTTTCGCATAATTAAATTCAAGTGTTACTTCAGGTGATATGTTTTTTTATGATATAATTATTGCAGAATTTTCAATGAAACCTTGTTGGAGCTTACTTCCACTGATATTTCGTTGCAATAATACAAAGAAATACTTTTGATATAACTATTCTATTATAATTAATTTATCTATTATTTCAGTATTAATATACTACAAAATAATTAAAATCATCTCTAGGGATTTACGATTTCCGAAAAAAAGTGACTATTCTTATAATTTGAATTTGGCAACGTAAACAACTATTACTTAATACGCAAAATTGAGTGCATTGATTTAAACGAACAATTACGAGTATCTAAATATCATGAAAATTCGTCTAGCCTTGTAGAAGTTACTCATTTTCTTAATTCAATCATTAAACATATAACAGAGAAGTATTCTCAGATTTGATGTAATTAAAAACGAGTAAATCTATTCCAGATTGAATGATTAAAAATAAAAAATAACTGTGGTAGTACGATACTCAATCATGAATTTTCTTTCAGGTCCCACCTTGACTTCACCAATCCAACCATCTGGCGAAGTTTACTTACCCCATCTAGCTCAACCGCCAAATCTCCACCAACACACCTTCTTGCCTTCCAACGGCCTACCAGCACCTTTCCACGGTGATATGCCAAAATTACCATTCGATACCACCTTCCACTTGAGGCCTATGCCACAATCTCCGATGGAACAACTATCAATACGATTGTCACCAATGTCGAGTACACTCAGTATGAGTCCTCGACCCTCCTCAGTAGCCCAAGAGACAAAAATTCATTCGACAGTAGATCAGTCAAATTCGGAAATGTCTGAAGATGAAGATATCGACGTTGTGAAATCGGCGTTCGTGCCAATCAAACCTGCCAATATTTTATTACAAGAGATCCAACATCCTGATTCAACAGTTCAAGAGGAACCAGCGAAAAAGAATGAACTAAAAGTACCCAGTTCGAAAAGTTTGAAACAGATTGTTGCAGCTAAATCGCCGACCACGAAATTGCAAACATCTCCAACGATAAATGCAACAAAAAGTGTTTGGCGACCTTATTAGTCCATGAGTTTATTTAGTGTATTTTTAAGCAATATTTTGTGATCTCTCTTTCTCTCTCTCTCTAATTTTGATCAGTTTTCGAGAATAAATTGTTAGAGAATTATGTGGTTTGCGTTCGTTGCAATATTGTCAGTTTTGTAGATATTAATATTTATTGTATATATGTATATAATGATATGTAAATGGTATTGTATATATTGTGTTAGTAATTATGAAGATTTAAAAAAATTATATAATACTGCAATTGTGATAGCAGGATAGTTTTTAGATATTTTTGTACAAATTACTGAATATTATCTCTGCATTATTCAAATGCCATCACCTTTAGTGAAATAAACTATGAACTATTAATAAAATGTATGGTTTCATTTCCTTTTCCTTCATCACACATAGCATTCAATGAAATATTTGTTGACATTAAATTGAAAAATTTATTCTTCATTTTAAAAATAATAGTATGGTTAAGAAAATTTTAAACCTCATTCTATATATTTAGTTTCAAAATATCCGTATTTACAACGTACAAATCTATGAATGTACCTAAATGAAAACAAATGTTTATTTCACGGGGGATATACAAGAAAATTATTCTATCATTAGAAGAAAAAAACATTGATGTTAGAAGACTTTAATCAAAACCGATGAAAAATCTATGGTCTAAACTACCTACATCAAAATCATTAATTTTCGTCGCACGCAGTAGAAGGTTACCCCCTAGAATAATTATAAGAAAATTGTACTTGTTGTAGTTCATTTCCTGCAATTCTTATCTGTTCACGTGTAAATTTTTCATATCGCCAATTTGTGCAATAGAAACAACATGAAAATATCATTTTTAAATATTCAAAAGTACCATTAATTGTTCCACAGTTAATTATATTAATAGTCATATAAATAATTACCATATTTCATTAACTAGTTGCGCAATACCTCTAGTATATATATATATATATATATATATATATATATATATATATATATATATATATACATATATATATATATATATATATATATATATATATATATATAAATATATATAATATATATCTATATATATATATATATATATATATATATATATATATACATATATATATAAATATATATAAATATATATATATATATATATATATATATAAATATATATATATATATATATATATAAATAAAAATAAATATATATATATAAATATATATTTATATATAATGAGCAATTCATATGACAGAATATATCCTTGCCAATGGAAGAAATACATGATGAACAAAACTAAATTTGAATTTACTCTCATACGACATAAACTGAGTGAATAAAAAAAGGATAAAAAACAGAAATAGTGGAATTATTATTAAATTCATTAAATGGTATGAAGAAAATTTAATTTTATTGTGAACCTTAAGTTGGAAATATTTAATAATGACGATATTTGAGCCCATCACATCAGAAACTCACGGCGCATGAAATGGAGTTTTAATCAAAGTACAAACAATGGGCTCAAAGCCCCCTCGGCTTTTTTATCCAGCATTTAAGACTGGGCTGATTATACCGAAATGCGGCAATAAATCAATACCAACTGTAAATTACAAATCCGAAATCTCCCCATGTAATGTAGGAGCAGGCGAACGAACACAATGGCACACACACACAGACAGAAGGTAACAGCTGCGATTTCCATTCGGTTCTCTGGTTCACTCTCTATGAGTTTATAGAGAACGGCTCTATTTAGGGCCCTCTCAAAGTCTGTGTGTTATGATTAATGTAGGGCCTGTCACCGAGTGTGTTTATCCCAGCCCTTTTATACGAGTACAGTTCGCTGAACACGTATCAAAACTTTGCAGCGGGGGACACTATTCTTGATGTGCAAGATGCATATTTGTTTCGGATGCAATATCAGTACGTGATAATGTTACCTCTCATCCTTAAAAAGAAAAATTTAATCAACTTCCGAATGTCGAACATGAAACTTGCAATAACAGATGAAACAAATAAATATATAGGTACAATTAATTTATTTATAATGAATTTAGCTAGGGGCAGTGTCAAATAGAGTTCGTCTTTGTTTTTTTTTATCTAGAATTTCTTAACGCCCTAAGTCAATTTGGAGTAGATAGAGACAGAAACAAAACGCGTTAAAAAAATCAACTGAAACTCAAAGTGCGCTCAGTAAACGTACCACACTTCTACACTCCAATTGAATGAGCTGAATCTGTTCCTACTTGTGCTCAAAACATCAAAAATCACGAAAAAACATGAAATCAGTACATTAAAATTGCACCAGTTAGAAAAATTGTTTGGACTACCTACTACAGAGTGTACTTCCTCAATATCAATCTATCCACGTAACAAATTTTCTCGCACACCTCCTCTCTTTGAAGATGTAAAAACATTTTGACTGAATTTGCCCAAATTTTGACAGTTTTAAACTGCATCGAGAATCACCTCATATACCAAATTTCAACTTATTTGGTCTGATGGATATCAAAATGTACATATATATATATATATATATATATATATATATATATATATATATATATATATATATATATATATACATATACATATACATATATATATTTTATAGAAGGTTATATTGGACACTCGGCAAAATGAGGCTAGATTTAAATCAAACAACCATTGGTCATATTTCGGTCCTTAGTTTGGGACCTTCATCAGGAGGCTAGAAGTCAAAGAACTAACATAGTAACACAACAAATCAACCAACATGTAAGCAGTGGAAAAGCCACACAAAACTACAATTATAAAGTTACTTACATGTGACAAGTTGTGAAAATAGAGCGGCGAAAAACGAATCACACAGAGGGAGCATTCAAAAATATTTAAAAACTATTTAAAAACAAACAAAAGCATAATGATGACAAGTATAAAAGGAGATATTAAATCTCTGGAACATGATAATCAACTAAAATTAACATCAAAAAAGACCGGCTTCAACATGGTCAAGTCTGGTTATGCAGTAATTGAACAATTAATGAAAATGGACGGTCTTGACAGACCGACCACAGAAAAGCGAGAAAGAGTAAACCACAAAATCAGTGGTAACAACAAAATGAAAAACTAACTAAAAATCAAAACATAATAAAATTATATTAAGACTGAGCTGAAATTTAAATTGGAAAAAGGTAACTGTAAATATTGCTAAGACTTTTAATGTCAATAGCAATATTTACAGTTACCTTCTTTCCATTAATAAAGGTTTTTCCACTTTAAATTTCAGCTCAGTGTTAGTATAATTTTATTATGTTTTGATTTTTAGTTAGTTTTTCATTTTGTTGTTACCACTGATTTTGTGGTTTACTCTTTCTCGCTTTTCTGTGGTCGGTCTGTCAAGACCGTCCATTTTCATTCATTGTTCAATTACTGCATAACCTGACTTGGCCATGTTGAAGTCGGTCTTTTTTGATGTTAATTTTAGTTGATTATCATGTTCCAGAGATTTAATATCTCCTTTTATACTTGTCATCATTATGCTTTTGTTTGTTTTTAAATAGTTTTTAAATAATTTTTGAATGCTCCCTCTGTGTCATTCGTTTTTCGCCGCTCTATTTTCACAACTTGTCACATGTAAGTAACTTTATAATTGTAGTTTTGTGTGGCTTTTCCACTGCTTACATTTTGGTTGATTTGTTGTGTTGCTATGTTAGTTCTTTGACTTCTAGCATCCTGATGAAGGTCCCAAACTAAGGACCGAAATATAGATGTTCATGACCAATACCTTTTATAAGTTAGAAGTTACGGCAATACTCCTTGTATTAATTACATATATATATATATATATATATATATATATATATATATATATATATATAGGTATATATATATATATATATATATATTATATATATATATATATATATATATATATATATATATATATATATTATATATATATATATATATATATATAGACTATATATATATATATATACTATATACAGATATATATATATATTATATATATATATATATATTCTATTTGATTATTCTCAATTCGTTAGCCTTGTTTCTGTTATATAATTTTGTTTATAAGTTTTTATTCTTGGTTTTGCGCACAATGAGAACTTTATCTTATTACATGACTTAAAACTTATGTCGAGGAAGTTTTCATTGTGCCCGTAACCAAGAATAAAAACTATATATATATATATATATATATATATATATATATATATATATATATATATATATTTATCTATATATATATATATATATCTATATAAATATATATAATTATATATATATATATATATATATATATATATATATATATATATATATATATATATGCATATATGTGTGAGTGTCTTCTGCAGCAAGGAAATTCGTTTATTTTTCGTTTTCACTTCCAAGCTCAATATCTCATACTTGGCTAAGCCGTTCTGATGGGGACTAAATAGTCCGAAACACGTATAACACGTATCAGTGGCTGATTCCATATGTGGATAGGACCGTTATGAATTATTACTCTTAAGACCTATTTTTCCCATATTTCAGAGTGAACTGTTGATTGAATTTTTGAAAAAACAAACAAAACAATTTTTGGCTCTAATTAAAAAGTTATAATTAACAAAGTATAAAATTTGAATCTAGTACCGAAAACACGCCGACAGTTTCCGAACGAACAAAAGCGCGTGTGAAATAACAACGTTAACTTCCAGTCTTCGTAGCACATAGCTGATACAATGTTCTGGCTTTTAATCGATTAAATCTTGTTGTTATAGTCAATATATTAATAAATACATATATTTAAAAAGTCAAACCTAAAAGGTTTCGTGCGAGCTTCTTACCATTATGTACGACTACTACAAGAACAACTCCCCAAAAAATGTTTGTAAATGTTGCACAAGATGTGATACATCAGATATAATATTGTCGGAATTAGCCTTCATAAATCATTTATCACACATGACTAAATAGAAGCAGCTATTACAAATAATTTTTCGCACTAAATTTCGGATATATTTAGTCAATTCACACGTAGAAGGTGTTGACACTGTACTGTCGGGAAATTCCTTTAACATTATGACGTCACATACATGACCACCCACCGTGACGATTTTGTAGTTAAGCAATTCTTTGTAAAATTTAATCAATTTTAAATGGTGTAATAAGTATAATAATAATATAATAATAAGTAATTTTAAAAAATTTTTAAGTGTTCTTCGCATCGATTATTAGTATAATTTATGATGAAGTTTCAAATCACATAAAAAAATTATTTTTCAAAAACCAAAATCTGATAAGTTGCATGATGAAAACCTGGACCACACAATCAAGTTTTATTTCTAATTATTTTTGCGTGTAGTTGATTCTGCAAAGTACGCAGTACCTACCCGAATTACTTCCTACCCTTTCTAACTGTTGAAAATGGATTAAGAACCGAACCCGAAACTTCTATATTTCACAAATCCTGAACGCGGTTTATCTGAAGAATCAAGCATGCATTATTTCGACTTCGAAAGAATATGATTTTTCTGTTTATTTCATTATTCTGAAGAAAATAAAACTACATTCAACTTTCGAGGTATTTTTCAAAAATTACTATTTATTCACACTGAAATGCTCGAGGTGATAATCTGAAAATTACAAATTATTAGTTTGAGATAAAAACATTAATATATAAATATCTCTGTGTGTACATACTGAGAAATTATATAACCTACTGTACATAGTTTATGATTGCTTTTAACAGCTATTCCAAAATTTTATACATAAGATGTTTGTAAATACTGATCTGCTAATCGTTCTTGAGTTTATATGCCATGTAATTTCTGCTTAAATATTTATTCTCAAGATAAATTAGTAGGTCATTCAATATTTTGAAATATAACATAAATTCTTTCTTCCATGAATAGAGTGATAAGGTTTACTTAAAGGTGTTGTATAATGTGTTTTGATTGTTGAATTCTGGACTTCCTCCATTGTCTATAAATTTTAGGAGAAGCTGAAGTTGAATCTGAAAAGTATGAAAATTTTAATAAATGAATAAACTTACGAAGAGAAAATTATGAACGTATTGAGAGTGAGTATTTGAGTTCAAAAAACAAATGACAAGTTTAAGCAATAAGAATAAATATATAAACTGAAACGGAAATTACACATCCGGATCACAATATTTTATTATGGAATAAATATGTTAATTTTAAAGAAGTCATCGAGGCCAATAAAATATATATATATATATATATATATATATATATATATATATATATATATATATATATATATATATATATATATATACAGGGTTATTCAAATTATGCGCGAATCACAAGGATAACCATCAACAAAGAATAAATTGAAATCTTAACAGCTATTAGGAACCTTATAAATATTGTCTATAAACCAAGTGTGGTAACCTTGGAAAATCCCTTATATGATTGGACGAATAGGTACACCTAAAATACTGATCCCTAAATTTTGTCATTCAATTTAAGTAATCGCTTGTTATGTTAGATGAAGATAGATGGCGTTGTTATATGTTCATACACCATGATGTTTCCTCTGAAAGATTAGCTAGTCAAATGAGTAATCTTATATAGTTCACACTCGGATGATTGACAATACTGATGAAGTCCAAAAAAATTTCGAATCGGCTGGTTTAGTTGTTTGCTGGTGAGGTGATCATTTAGACGTATTTTTTTAATGTTTTATGTTTATATATAGGTACACGTATTATGTAGATCTGTGAAATATTAATATATATAATTATATTATATTTATATATATATATATATTATATATAGTATTATATATATATATATAATATATATATATATATATATATTATATACTGATATTATATATATATATATATATATAATATATATATATATATATATATATATATATTATATATATATATATATACATATACAGGGCTATTCAAATTCGAGTATATGCATGGGGATTTCGATAACGGTAAGAGATAGAGGGATGGTTAAATGGGGCAAAAGTAGCATATTTCAGAGGTCAGTTATATGGATAAAAAAAATCTGATCTAGCTTCTTTAGTTCTGGAGTTATATAGGAAAATTCGAAAATTTCAAAATCCTTTTTTTGCCTATATCTTTTTATTTAATGAATTATTTTCAAAACAATTGTCACTTTGCCATTGCCACTTTTTCTAAGCTATCTAAATATCTGAATAAAAATTATATACAGGGTGTCGTATAAATTGGGCCACCCTCAACTTTCACTTTTCAAATACTGTACTGTATTTTTTATTACTTTTTTTTCCATGCCAAGAGTCATGGTTTATATTGACGTAGTATTTTCAACTGTATTACAGAGTGTTCTTGAAATATTGAACTATTACCAGGAAAATATCAAAAATTTTTTCAAATGGCAGCTCTAATTAAATTTTTAGGATTTGGAAGATAATCAACATTATTCGACGAAAAATGTCTTTTTTCAAGAATTCATCCACATTTCACTTCACGTAACCCATGATCAATGTTACGAAAATGCGAAATTCTTCCTAGTACGTTTATGTGCATATAATCATTGCCCAAACAAAAAAAAATGTTCGACTGGCAATCTTCATATTACAGACACAATTTGCAAATATTTCATTGTTAATTACTTTCCGAACTATCTACATTTTCAGCTAATTTATGGGCATTCTGTTGCTATATACAACAATTATGATTAAACTATTTGAATTCTCATAGTATGCTTTGGAAAATAAATATTTTAGTTCACCTCACTTGTCATTCTTTTGACAGTTTCTTGGAAATTACCGTTGTTATTTAATGAAAAATCTGTTAGTACTGAAAAATGTGTTTCCCCATTAGAGCAGAAAAGAGATATGATTAACGTTTTCTACAGAAATAGTAGGAGCATTCATCTTTCCGCTTGACTTTTTTTTATGGGGTACACTAAAAAATAGAATATATCAAAACGAAATTGAAAGTATAGAAGATTTAAGAATTAAAAATCATGAACGCTTTGGCATCACTACGCCGAAGAGATATCTTCAGAGCGAATAATAACTTTAAAAAACGACTCTGTAAATGTCTGGAACGAGAAGATCGTCAATTCAAACATTTATTTCGATTATGATAACTTATAATGGACTTATTTCAATTCTAGATAATAACTAAAACATGTTCTTATGCGATAAGTTATAAAATATGAAAACCTATATGATCAAATACAATGTTATGTTTTGTGACAGATTATGTTTGTGAGTTCTCAGCAGAATACATACAACAGATCTTCCTCATAACCTACTGAGGTTAATTTAGAGTTATTATTGGAATTAAAAATGATGAGATATCACTAGTATTAGTTCAGTATTCACAAACCACTTTATTGATTTATATAAAAATAAAACGCCAAATATGAAACATAATTAATAGGTAGTTCGAAAAGTAACAATGAAATATTTCCAAATTGTGTCGAGTATGAAGATTGCCATTGGAAGATTATTTTGTTTGGTCATTGATTATATGCACATACATGTACGTACTGGGAAAAATTTCACATTTTCGTATATTGATCATGGGTTGCGTGAACTGAAATGTGGATGAATTCTCGAAGAAGACATTTTTCGTCGAATAATGTTGATTATCTTCCAAATCCTAGGCATTTTATACCTTATTCTATGATATTTATTTAATTAGAGCTGGAATTTTAAAAAAATGTAGAAATTTTACTGGTAATAGTTCAATATTTCCAGAACACTCTGTAATTCAGATGAAAATACTACGTCAATATAAAACATGACTCTTGGTATTTAAAAAAATGCAATAAAAAATACAGGTCCGTATTTGAAAATTGAAAGTTGAGGGTGGCCCAATTTATACGACACCCTGTATATAATTTTTATTCAGATTCAGATATTTAGAAAAAGTGGCAATGGCAAAGTGACAATTGTTTTGAAAATAATTCATTAAATAAAAAGATATAGGCAAAAAAACTATATATTATATATATATATATATATATATATATATATATATATATATATATATATAAATATATATATATATATATATATATATATATATATATATATATATATATATATATATTATATATATTTCACAGATCTACATAATACGTACCTATATATAAACATAAAACATTAAAAAAATACGTCTAAATGATCACCTCACCAGCAAACAACTAAACCAGCCGATTCGAAATTTTTTTGGACTTCATCAGTATTGTCAATCATCCGAGTGTGAACTATATAAGATTACTCATTTGACTAGCTAATCTTTCAGAGGAAACATCATGGTGTATGAACATATAACAACGCCATCTATCTTCATCTAACATAACAAGCGATTACTTAAATTGAATGACAAAATTTAGGGATCAGTATTTTAGGTGTACCTATTCGTCCAATCATATAAGGGATTTTCCAAGGTTACCACACTCGGTTTATAGACAATATTTATAAGGTTCCTAATAGCTGTCTAAGATTTCAATTTATTCTTCGTTGATGGTTATCCTTGTGATTCGCGCATACACGGATGATAAAGTGAAACGAGAAGCTGATTGCTGTACGGCATTTAGAACATATGGAGCCCAGAGGAGTATGGCAATGTACTTCTTCTCAGAGTTCAGAGGCGGAATCTAGGATGACCCCAAAGATCCTAGAGGGAAGACGTGACTGAGGCCATTGAAGCACGAGGTCTCAAAGAAAGCGACTGAAACGATGGAAATCTGCGAGCGAGAAGTGGCGCCACTCGTAGAAGACTCTACATATATATATATATATATATATATATATATATATATATATATATATATATATATATATATATATATATATATATATATATATATATATATATGTTACCAGAGAAACCTCGCGAAAGAACAGATAGGACAGCAAGATTAACTAAGCACTACACCGAAGATCTACCAATAAGCAAATATGAAATTAAATGTGCACTCAAGAAAATGAAGAATAACGAAACACCGGGTCCAGATGATATAATAATCGAATATATCAAGCTGGGAGGCCCAAAAGTATTAGGATATCTAGAAAAACTTTTCAATGACGGCTTAGATAAGAGTGAAATACCTGAAGCATGGAAAAACGCGAACGTAATTATCCTCTATAAAAAAGGAGACAAAGAAGATATCAAAAACTACAGGCCGATTTCATTGCTATCTCATACATACAAGCTCCTGACAAGAATAATTACAACCAGAGTTACCAACAAGGTTGATGAATTCCAGCCAGTGGACCAAGCCGGTTTTTGTGGAGGATATAGTACAATCGATCATATCCACGCATTACGGCAAATAATAGAAAAAATACTGGAATACAATCAGCAGGTCTTCCTCGCTTTTATTGATTTTGAGAAAGCGTTCGATACACTTGAAGAATGGGCTTTTATAAATGCTCTAGGAGGATGTTATATCGACAGCCAATACATACATCTGATCAACGCTGTGTATCACGATGCAACCATGACAGTCCAAGTATTCGGGGGAACTGACCCAATCAACTTATGGAGAGCGTGAGACAAGGAGATACAATATCCCCTAAAATATTCACTACAGTCCTGGAGGAAGTCTTTAAGACACTCGAATGGGAGGACAAGGATGTTAACATCAATGGTGAAAAATTAAACAACCTTCGAGGGTACCATGGATTTTTTAAGGATTGCCCAAAGAAGGATGGAAAGGAAGATGCTAGGAATTCGACTACAAGATAAACGAATGGATCAGACAAATGACAAAAGTTATGGACATCGCCGAATGGGTGGCAAGACTTAAATGGAAATGAGCTGGCCATATAATGAGAACAGATGATAATAGATGGACGAAGAAGACATCTGAGTGAAGGCCCGGAACAACTAAAAGAAACCCAGGATACAGCCAAAAACGAGGTGGAAGGATAACATACAGAAACTGGCAGGTATACAATAGATGAGTCAGACAATCGACACAGGCGAATGAAGAAGAATTGGAGAGGCTTATGTCCGGAGATGGACCAAGAAAGGCTGATGATATATATATATATATATATATATATATATATATATATATATATATATATATACGTATACATTACTAACAAAACTATTGAAAGATTTTAATTAATTGATATAGCTTCCATGAGTTTAGGTAAATTGAAAAGTCAAAAAACTATCAACCATATTTCATTGCAGCTGTGGCAGTTTTCGTCTTCGGGCACCAATTAAGTGCCATTCCATTCAATATCAGTAGTCAGGATAATGGCAGATACCAAACCTATTACATACGTAATGTTCAAAATAGGTCCTGTATCATTTGATTTAGGAGGAATTTATGAATTTTTGAAAATTTACTAATTACGTTTTATATCACCAGCCATGACTGTAAATATTAGATTTAAGTACAAAACAGATTCTCAATTATTTGGTTTGAGGATTTTAAAGTTTTGTGGTAGTCACGAATTTCGTGACCAAAAGTTGAAACTGTTTGATATAGTCGGTTTTCAGATTCTGTTGTTAAAAAAAAAGACAAATAAGTAACAATACAGCACAGTCATAAAAATTTCGTTTCGCACTTAGAATGAATGGTGGATCTCCTGTATTCATAGTGTGGAATCTCCGTCCGTAAAATTCATACCATAGCTGCAATATTTGACGAATGTGGCGTCATTCCGTTGAAATATTGACTGATATCAATCCAAGATCCAAAAGTGAAAAATCAGATGTGTGTTGGAATCTCTCGTCCAGTCTATGCATTGTGTAGCAGACGAAAGTGCCCCAAAGTACAGCATTCGAGTGGTGTATCGGCGGAATCATTCGACTCTCCCTATTCGAAATTGCCGCGCGAGACACAAAGGGCTCGCTGGACCGTGAAATTCGATGAAATGTGACGGCGTGCACATGTGACCACGCGAATGAACCGGCCAATCAACTATACCGATTTTCAGCAATGAAGCACCACCGAAATTGGTTTGGTTTTTGCGCTACCGGTGCGAAACTACTTTATCAGACTTTTGTATTTTGAGAGGAAAGTCCGTATATTTAGCTCTCATTTCCATTTGACAGTCAAATTGAATTACGTCACATCGGCTACATCTGGACAGTTTTGAAGATACTTTTTCGATATCGGAAATCATGATAGTTTAATACATAACATAAAGTGAACAAGAAAAATTCTTTAACGATTTAAAACTTATCAAATATTTGGGACACAAGGGAGCAGGTTATACGTATTCCGCATCGCAAAATCTGCATTCACAATCCAGCGGTGAATTATAGAAATCGTCAAGCCACCTCGACTCAAAATCTGCATACAGCTGTTTCGATCTTTTTAGATCTCACTAGTGCAGCTATTTGACTCGGAGTGAATTCACAAATTTTTAATTGTTCACCAATACAAATCGTGGTCTGGATAACAACGCAGAGCGCCCTCCCACCAAAGATATTGGAAAATAACAATTCACTGCTTAGACGAACATGCAGAAACTCGTCGCGAGAACACGTACCTCTTGATATAATAATAATAATAAAGGATTTTATTCCGTAAGAATGTCATTACATTATGGAATAAGTCAATACACATTTATACCTAATATAAAATACAACATCTCAGTACATATGCTTAGTATATAAAACTACATCTCAGTACAGAAAAAACTACTCGAAACTGTAAAAACTTTTATCGACTAAATATTCGTTCAGTCTTTTTTTGAAAATATTCAGATTTTCTGAACGCTTTATATTTTCATCCAACTTGTTAAACACTCTGATTCCAAGTAAGGAAGGAGACATTAAACCTGTTCTATATTTAACCACCCGTTTTTGACTGATGAGAACATACCTAGCAGCAGAGGATGCTCCCCAAACGCCTATCCCATAACTCAGTCTTGAAGAGACTTGCGCATGGTAAAGTTGTAAAATCTGCTCAATAGAAAGAACATGTTTCAGATTTATCAGTAAGTAGCACAAAGAATCAATTCTTGTGCACACACTGTGACAGTGAGCCTTCCAATTCAAGTTTTCATCAAGTTTAACTCCCAAGAATTTAACACTAGCAACTATGTGTAATTGAGTGCTATTGAGTGTTGCATTGAGATTGAGATTGCTATTGTTATTATAGTTATGAAAAATTGAAAAATTTGTTTTTGCGGCGTTAACATGTAGAGAATTCATAGAGAACCAATCAAATAATTTATCCAAATTATACTGTATTTGAGTCTCCAAAACTGACGAATTCTTATCTGATATAATCGCAGTGGCATCATCAGCATACAAAAACATACAGCAATCCACATTAGATCCTATATCATTTTTGTAGATAAGAAACAAAATTGGGCCCAAAATTGAGCCCTGAGGAACTCCAACACTATTCCGACGAACTTTCGAATCAATTCGAATCAATGTTTGTGAATATTCCACGCTGCAAGCTCTGCACCGATATGCAGATATATATTCTACAACAGTGGAGTATATGATTCCAAACCAAACCAGCTCCCTTGGAAAGTTGTTTGATAATTTTTAAATTAATAAAAAAATTTCCTTGTTCACTTTATGTTATGTATGAAGTTGACAACAAGTATGTTTTTCATGATTTGAATGAAGTTTGATTTCACTAATGAATTTTATGCTGATGCTCTTTCAGAGAAGCTTAATAGATCAGGAGCTAAAAACAGTTGAGAGTGAAAAATTTCCTGAAGGATGATTCTCGTTTGATTTTTGTCCAGAGTGTGCGGGAGTGTAGAGAAATGTATGTTGCCAGCTATGAATGTGGTGCAGTCATGCTGTAGGTGGATTAAGACGTGCTCCGGAAATCGGCCGTAACCCAACCAACAGTCAGTACCAGGAAGATGAAGTTGGCATCAAATTGTTCAGATTTCAATTCTCTATAAGGGAAAGCTTCGAAATCCCTAATTTATTAATGCCACCACTTTACAAAAATCAATAATAAGAAGCTCATATTGATTTCAAGTCGTTTGTATTTCATTTTTCATAACTTTATTCGTATAACATTTTTCGAGAAAACTCTTAACTTTCCCATGAAATGCGGTAAAACTGAAAAAATGCTAGCAAATCCCACAAAAATAATAGAAAAATCCCTATTATACTGGTAAACGAAAAGTTTGATCGAAAAATATTTAAGGAATAAAGTAATATAAACTAAAATCTGAACAATTAGAGAGGAGTAATTCAAAATCAGTTTGAATTACTCGTTTGATGAAGCCACTCATTTTGCGAAACAATTGTTATGTTTATCAAAATGAAGTGAAAATCAAAACTGAAGTTTTATTCACATTAAAAGTTAGACTCGTCAATGTATTATTTTTCTTAGTTAATAGACCGTTGGAAAAATATCCTAAATATATTTTTTTATTTAATTAATATTTCTTTATTTATCAATCCTTTCCAAAGCACTCTATTTTCAGTTATCATTTTTTTGTGCTAACCTGAACTTTGGATAAAACTTAAATATAAATAAGTGAACATTAAAACAATAATTGATAATTATTAGTGAATTTATATATTATGGGCTGAATATTAAGGAACATAATTTAAGAATTCTATAAAATAATATGGGATTCAATCAGGTAAGGGTTTCTGTGGTTTCCTCACCATTTAATATTTGTAGACCTCACTACTGATATTAGACTCAATAGCCCGTAATAAGTAACTGAAGACGGCCACAGCGGCAAAAATTTTTATGAAACAACATACATAGTTGTCTGCTTTTTGACTTTTCAATTTTATAGAAATTCATAAACGCCAAATTAATTTCAATCTTTCAAAAGTTTTGAGAACTGTTCAATAAACACAGCAAGAATGATTGAAATATGGATCTA
>JARQZK010002180.1:1082500-1101960 GCA_030704885.1 Cynegetis impunctata | reverse complement strand
TTTTCTTCTATCTGTGGGATGTAGCTCATTTGTTTCCGACTGGTGGCGCTGTGTCATATTTATATGCCATATAGTCACTGAAGGAAAATACAACACCGTTAGAAATATTTGGTTGGTTATCACTTTCGATGGATAGATGATACTGATGACGTCCCAAATAAGGCGAAACAGCTGTCTATCATTTCCATTGATTGTGATGAACAACTTAATGTTTCTAACATACACCATCCTAAGGTATATGGAGGCATTTCGATGTTTCGTGAACTCGTATAACCAGCTCCGCTAGGAGGTTTGTGTTGATTAGTTTCAAATAAATGTCCTAGTTCACTTCATTATATATATATATATATATATATATATATATATATATATATATATATATATATATACATATATAAATGACGGAATAACGATAGAACTGATAAAAGAAGGAGGTGAAGCTATAATCACAGAATTGTGCGAACTATTCAATAAATACCTGGGTTGATACCAGATACATGGAATAACACTATAGTAGTTCTTTTATTTAAAAATAGTGATAAATCAGACCTAGAAAATTACAGGCCTATTAGTTCACTTCTCCATCCTTGCAAACAAACTGGACGACTGCCAGCCTGTAGAGCATGCCGCATTCAGAAAGAACTATAGTACATGAGATCATCTCCTGACGATGAGACTGCTTATGGAAAAATTCACTGAGTACAACCTTAACATCCGCCTCGCGTTAAAAGATTTCTATAAAGCATTGGATTCTATATAACACTTGGCACTTATGAATAGCTTGAGGGACGCACGTATAGATCACAGATATACCCAGCTCTTAGAAAGTATATATAATAACGTAACGTCTATAGTTAAACTACATGGGAACACTAATAAAATAAACATAAATAGAGGGATTCGTCAAGGAGATAATATATCTCCTAAGCTGTTTAATTTAGCTATTGAGGGAGCATTTCGGCGTGTACAGTGGGAAGAGAAGAGTATACTAATCAATGGAGAACGACTCACGTACTTGAGGTTTGCCGATGATGTGATGCTCATTGCGGGAAATCCAGACGACCTTCGAGAAAGGCTGCTTAAAGTGGACAAGGAGCTCAGCAACATCGGACTGCAAATGAACTTAAATAAGACCAAAATATTGTACAAAGAAGATCCCCAAATAACCAACCCATTGAAAAAGTAGAAACCTATACGTATCTTGGGCATCAACTGAAACTAGGAAAAGAAAATCAGACTACCGGGATATAGCGCAGAAGACTAGTATGGACGGCATTCGGAAGACTTGCATATATTCTAAAAAATCAGAATATCCCCGTGAGATTGAGATCAAGACTATTCGATCAGTGCATTCTTCCTGTGCTAACCTATGGAAGTCATTAACAAAACTAACAATGAACAAAATGGCCCAAAAATCCATGGAAAGATAAATGCTGGGAATAGCGTTGAGGGACAAAAAAACCAACGAATGGATCAGAAACACTACGAAAGTCAGAGATGTGATCGAAACCATTGCCACTCAAAAATGGAACTATGCCAGACACATAGCCAGATGTACGGACGCGAGATGGAATAACAGACTGTTGCACTGGAGAAATACTTAGGACGACGAAATAGAGGACGACCAATGACGCGTTGGACAAACGATATAAAATTAACAGCAGGGTTTAATTGAATCAGAGAAGCGCAAGACAGAAAGAGATGGAGTCATATGTTCAGAAATAGACTGTGTAGTGAAAGCGAGTGAGAGATTTGATATATATATATATATATATATATATATATATATATATATATATATATATATATATATATATATATATATTTTATTTGTCTTTTTTAAGCCATAATAAAATACCACTTCTTTTTAAAAACTGACTTTATTGAACAATTAACGTATAGTCATAAAATTCGTGAACTTCTCAAAAGTTTTGAAATATTGAAATTAATTTGGCTTTATTATTTTTTGAAGAAAATTGGGAAGTCAAAAAATAGACAACTATGTTTCATTACATTTTTTGCGGCTGCGGGCGTCTTCAGTTACTAACTACTTGTTATTCAGTTCCATATCAGCAGTCAAGTCTGCTAATATTAGATGGTAATGGCAACCACAGAAACTCTTACTCACATAATGTGATAAATAGGTTCTTTATTATTTAATTTAAGTAGAAATTTTTGGAATTTTGAAAAAGTTGAAAAATCAAACAAAACAACTTTATTAAATTTGTTGCGGCTGTGACCGCAATAATAATTGCGTGCTACGAAGCCCAATATCAGCAGTAAGGTCTGCTAATATTAGATGGTAAGGAAAACCATAGAAACTGTTACCCATTTAATGTAGAAAATAGGTTCATTATTATATAGGTTAGATCGGAGAAATTTTGTAATTTTGACAAATTCGAAAAATTAAAAAAAGAAAAATCCTCTGTTTTATTGAACTTCTTGCGGCTGTGGTCATCTTAAGATACTAATTAGGTACGTGCTATACAGTCCAATATCAGCATTCAGTAATATTATAAGTTAAGGAAAACCACAGAAACCCTTACCCAAGTAAACTGCAAAGGTTCTCAGTTATTTGTTTTAAGGATTTGTATTTGAAGAGGTATTATACGTAATTCTTACTATATTCAATATTACAACTATTTAAAAAAAAAGAATGTTGCGTATGTGATTGATGGTTAGTTGGATTTTCTGAAGATGTAGATGGTGTAGAAAAAATTAAATCTGCATTTGACGTTGATGGTCTTCTAAACAAAGGGGTGGTTAGTTGAGCAAATATCATCGTTATTTGTCCGGTTGTTGTTTGTATATATTGTACTAAAATGTTTTATACCAGTTCTACCATTTATGAATAGGCAATGTTCCCAGAGTTTCTTGGAATTTCTGTTGTTTTTCTCTTTCTCAAATTTTGAAGCAATTAAAGTTGAAATTATAATTCTCATCATTTTTATGTTTGATTAGTATCTTGTGTTTTTGATTATTTGTGTGCTTTTAATCTATTTTTGGGTTTGTCCGATGTATGATTTATCACAATCTTCGCATAAAGTTTATAGTATAAACCACATGAAATTTTCTCAAATGGGGTTTCACTTTTTAATTTAGAATAGATTTGTTTCATCTGATTTTGTGTAGTGTGAGCTACTTTGACATTATGTGGATTTAGAATATCATATATTTTATCAGTTAATTTTGCAATCAAAGATAATGGAAAATATTTTGTATGGTATTTTATGTGAAATTATCGTTCTATCTATGGATAAGAGTAATATCAAAAAATTGCATGGGCGAAAATTTTGTTGGTGTCAATCTTCTTCTTCCGGTGCCATACCCGGTTTCGGAGGTAGGCGACCTCTCTACAACTATTCGTGTTGTGCGTGATACATTAATACACGAATAGAATTGGTGTCAATAGATGTAGATATTAGCTATCAACAATATATTCGATATTCGGCATTCTAGTGCTTTTGGGGGATGTATTGCGCTTATGAAAAAGAGGGTGTAAACGATTTTAGCACACCCGAACCAGCTCCAAATTGAATAACAGGGTTGAAATTATGTACGTGGATTGAATTGATTTCTTCAACCGCCGCCATTTTATGTAAATATTTCTTGTTTTTGCGGTTTTGCTCACTTACACAGCTTCTTCAGTTTGAGTTAGAGGGTTGAAATTGGGTTCGTAGATTGAGTTAATTTTAGGGAAGTTTCAACGCTTTTTCCTGATCGCCTATATTTAAAACTAGAGATTCAATATTTTCTCATTATTTTTAAGGATTTGCCGGTCTCCGCAGCTTCTCCGAGTTGAGTTAGTGGGCTTAAAATTTGTAACTGCCTTTAGGAAAATGTGCGAATTTGTTGTTTTCTCTTATTTCCATAGTTTTTCTTCACAGGTCCTCCAAATTTAAGGTTTCAAGAATTTGTATGTAAAACGAACACAAATGAGGGGAAAAACGGACTGAGCGCAGTTGTTCACGAGTTGTTCTTTTTTTCACTGTTCAGTATTATGCATTTATATGTATTCAGCAGATAATATAGAGATCATTATTCATCAATAACTATCCTGGGAACGAGGACAAATAATTTCCTTACATGGTACCTACGTGTGTGAAAACATTCTGAAGCGAACAGTTTTGTATCTATGTATGTGAATTTCTTAGAAGATTTTAGATAGAAGATAAGAGCTTCTGAGAATATCGATGAATTGTCATTTCAATTGAAAGCAAATAAATCGAATATTCTCAAGATATTGAAATTACTTCAATTTTGGAGTATTTGTCATCTTAAATTGAAATTTCAATAAGCAGTATCAATCAGAGAGTACTGCTGAATTTCTTCAATCACTATAGTAGAAGATCCGAATCTAAATCGACATTCATCGGGTTGACAAGAGAATCAAACTTATTTTATAATAAATTTCGTATATTAGAAAATATATTAAGAATAGGTAGACAACAAAAATCCTGGACAGAATAATTTTAATTATTTTTTAAAAAATGATTTTTCATAAAATTTTGCAGGATAACGATAAAAATAAAATTTTATACTGGACTTAAAGTATAAAACATATAGAATGTGCAGACGTAGGGTTGACTATTATTTACCTGGACGAACTACTCGGTTGACAGGTATAAACAGGTATGTCAATACTAGTTATCACAAGATAGGATAATAGAAAAATTTATATCAGCATAAGCGCTGTTTTATTCTGAACACGATGATATAGGGTAAACTGCAAAAATCCCGGTCCTAATAGGGGTATACAAATTTTAAAGATTTAAATTTCAACGCGTGGGGAAACGAGTGACAGAGAGATCCGAGGTAAGTATACCGTGTGATAATAAAGGACCGAACATTGCAGTTGTGTCTGATGGGATCGTGAATATAAGAGAGTGCGCATGCTCGGTATGTAAACTATATGGAAAGTAGAGGTACCTCTGCTACCCTCCATATTGTAAACAGTACACGTTATTTTGGAGCAACTGACATTTGAATTCAGTATGCGTTATTTCGGAGCAACTGAAAATATGTTGCAAACAAATTAATTAATTACATACATAAAATCTAACATATTCAATATAATACAATATAACATGAATAAAACAAATAAATAAATAAATATATATATATATTTATATATACATATATATATATATATATATATATATATATATATATATATATATATATATATACACTGTAGTTAAAAATATTTGTTAATATTTAACAAATCATTTATTAGAGACCACTTTTTAGTTCTTAATAAATATTTCTTAGTATTTAAAAAGATTTGTTGATATTTAATAAATAAATATCAGATTTATTAAATACAAATAAATCATTTCAAATACTAAGAAATATTTGTTTTATGCTAAAAAGAGGTCTCTAATAAATGATTTCTTAACTATTAACAAATATTTTTTAATACAGATAAATCCTTCTATCAGTGTATATATATATATATATATATATATATATATATATATATATATATATATATATATATATAATTTTATTCGAATTGTTGTTGCCTGTGATTTATTTTTTAATCTCTTGATAATTATTAGCAAATACAACAGGCTGCGTTGCAATCTTAAAAAACTCGATTTAAGTTAATAAGTTGACGTTTCATTACGATATTGGTAATTGAAAATTTCTTCGACATTTATTGATTCGAAAAATTTTTTTTGAAAAAGAGCCAAGGCTGCTTTGTCTTGCTAATTATTTATTATATGCTATTTCAGTCTAATATTAACATTCAAAATAGTTATCATTAGATGGTAAGGGAAACCAAAGAAACCTTTACCTACGTAATGTTTGAAAATAAAAATAATAGGGTACTATTTATTTAACAACAAAGAAATTAGTCATGGGAAAACATTAAAGATGTGGAGTATAATTATCGGTATAGTACGTTTATATGGAAGCAGCCGTTGACACGTGTTTCGGACTCTTTGCTCCTCATCAGAACGGCGTAGCTAAGTATTGGATTGAAAATTTGGAGATGAAAATAGTTTAATAAATAAAATCCTCTGTTATGGAAGAAAATCACTTATTTGTGGTTTATTGTTTGAACTCTCCGGTATGGGAGATTTGGTCAAACTTTGAAACGTCAACTTATTAATTAAATCGAGTTTTTTAAGATTCAACCAGCCTGTTATTGCTAATAATTATCAAGAGATTAAAAATAAATCACAGGCAACAACAATTCGAATAAATAATTAAATATTGCAAGCTGAAAATATGGCAATGATCCCAAACTACATTGTTTTATTATTCTGTAAGTTAAGTATCCTTTTTTCATTTCAAAAAATTTTAAATTCTAAATAAAAATTTCATTTTAAAAACGGCTACTTCCATATAAACGAAACTATACCGATAATTTTTGCTTTACTTGTTTAATATTTCCCAAAACTAATTTTCTTTTTTAATGTTAATTTACCATCTTTCTGAGATCTCTCGGATGGAATTAATCGCCTCCGTGGCAAAGTTGACCAAATCGTTCCCATACCGGAGAGTTCAAAACACTAAACCACAAATAAGTGATTTTCTTCCATAACAGAGGATTTTTATTATAAAAATTCATAAAATAAAACGGCTACTTCCATATAAATGAACTATACCGATAATTTTTGCTTTACTTGTTTAATATTTCCCAAAACTAATTTTCTTTTTTAATATTAATTACTCTTTCTGAATCTCTCGGATGGAATTAATCGCCTCTCGTTGGCAAAGTTTGACCAAATCTCCCATACCGGAGAGTTCAAACAATAAACCACAAATAAGTGATTTTTCTTTCCATAACAGAGGATTTTATTTATTAAACTATTTTCATCTCCAAATTTTCAATCCAATACTTAGCTACGCCGTCTGATGAGGACCAAAGAGTCCGAAACACGTTGTCAACGGCTGCCTTCCATATAAACGTACTTTACCGATATATTCTACTCCACATCTTTAATGTTTCCCATGACTAAATTTCTTTGTTGTTAAATAAATAGTACCCTATTATTTTATTTTCAAACATTACGTAGGTAAGGTTTTCTTTGGTTTCCCTTACCATCTAATTGATAACTATTTTGAATGTTAATATTAGACTGAATAGCATATAATAAATAATTAGGCAAGACAAAGCAGCCTTGGTCTTTTCAAAAAAATTTTTTCGAATCAATAAATGTCAAAGAAAATTTCAAATTACCAATATCGTAATGAAACGTCAACATATTAATTAAATAGAGTATATTAAGATACAACCAGCCTGTTATTGCTAATAATTATCAAGAGATTATATATATATATATATATATATATATATATATATATATACACTGATAGAAGGATTTATCTGTATTAAAAAATATTTGTTAATAGTTAAGAAATCATTTATTAGAGACCACTTTTTAGTATTAAACAAATATTTCTTAGTATTTAAAATGATTTATTTGTATTTAATAAATCTGTTATTTATTTATTAAATATTGACAAATCTTTTTAAATACTAAGAAATATTTATTTAGAGCTAAAAAGTTATCTCTAATTAATGATTTGTTAAATATTAACAAATATTTTTAACTACAAACAAATCCTTCTATCAGTGTATATATATATATATATATATATATATATATATATATATATATATATATATATATATATATATATATATATATATATATATATATATATATATATATATATATTTATTTATTTATTTGTTTAATTTATGTTATATTGTTTAATATTTTTGTATTATATTGAATATATTAGATTTTATGTATGTAATTAATTAATTTGTTTGCAACATGTTTTCAGTTGCTCCGAAATAACACATACTGTATTCAAATGTCAGTTGCTCCAAAATAACGTGTACTGTTTACAATATGGAGGGTAGCAGAGGTACCTCTACTTTCCATATAGTTTACATACCGAGCATGCGCACTTTCTTATATTCACGATCCCATCAGACACAACTGCAATGTTCGGTCCTTTATTATCACACGGTATACTTACCTCGGATCTCTCTGTCACTCGTTTCCCCACGCGTTGAAATTTAAATCTTTAAAATTTGTATATCCCTATTAGGACCGGGATTTTTGCAGTTTACCCTATATCATCGTGTTCAGAATAAAACAGCGCTTATGCTGATATAAATTTTTTTCTATTATGCTATCTTGTGAAAGTAACTAGTATTGACCTACCTGTTTATACCTGTCAACCGAGTAGTTCGTCCAGATAAATAATAGTCAACCCTACGTCTGCACATTCTATATGTTTTATTCTTTAAGTCCAGTATAAAATTTTATTTGTATCTTTATCTTGCAAAATTTTATGAAAAATCATTTTTTTAAAAATAATTAAAATTATTCTGTCCAGGATTTTTGTTGTCTACCTATTCTCAATATATTTTCTAATATACGAAATTTATTATAAAATAAGTTTGATTCTCTTGTCAACCCGATGAATGTCGATTTAGATTCGGATCTTAGACTACTAATTGTTCAGTATTGAAGTAAACAAAATATGTTATGTAAGCTCTGATATTAACCATGCTAATTGCATCTGTTATATTCAGAAACAGATGATTATGTAATTAATTTATTAATCTCATTGAAATGAAACAAAAAAGATGATTACCAATGCGATTCAACAAATTAATTCAACGATAAGTCCTCGTAAATGTTTCTCTTACCGATTGACGTTTTAATTATATCTCCTAATCGAGAACACTCCAAAACTGATTAAATTGTTATCGATTCTACTGATCAAATAATGCTCGATAAAGGTTGTGTATGATATTTCTGATCCAATAAAAAATATTTCCAGTAATGGTGATACATTTCAGTCTCAATTAGAAAACCATTGTAGGTCTACTCCCGCAAATTCAATTATAAAACCTATCCACAATAAACGTATTAGCAATATAAAATTCCGCCTAGTAGGGGCTCCTATAACAATATTATTCGTTCAAAATGTAAACAGACGACTCAACAAAGGATGCGCTACGATACTTCTTGCGGATTTCAGTTTCAGTTGGAGTCTGTCACTCAAATTTTCAATATTGCGAAGGATGGAAGTGATCTGTAAATTGTGGTTTAGTTTATTTATTTTAATTTGTGCTGTTAGTGCTCACTCTGAATCTCAGCTGCCTTCTATACGAAAATGTTGTCCGATGGATACATTCTTTCTCAGGAGAAAATGCGTGAATAGAACATCAGATGAATCTCCGTTATTGACATTTTTGAAAGATTACAAAGTTATCATCAATGCTACTTGTCCGAAAAATGCATTGAGACTTCGCTTAATGAAAAATTTCGATATTTTGTCGAATGGGTCGGTAATGTTTTTGGACATTTGGAATAATTCAAACGTCTTGGATTATACAGACTTCTGTGTTGATAACATTGACGATGAGAAATTTATCGATGTATTGTCTTGTAGGACAATAGAACATCCGAGAGACAGAAAAAAGGATAAAACGTACAGTTTGGGTAAGTTACTGCATAAAACAATATCAGTTTATCTCGAACTTATTTGAAAATAGTGAACGATCAAGATTAATTAGGTAGAATGGACACTATAAATGTTATAAATGTTAAATACCGAATATTGATGAATCTTTGAGACTTAATAAAGAAGCCTTAGTATGACAATTTTCACATAATGTTAATAATACATGAAGGCAGGGCCGTAACCAGCACTGGTTTCTAGAGGGGGCTGAACAAATTCTTGAGGGGGCTTTTTTTTACATAGTACTCGAATAAATATACGTGAAAAAAAGGTAGAAATATACAGCTTTTTCTGTCTTTTTACCTAGAAGTGTATACTGGAAAAAGGATATTGATTAATTGAGAAACATTTTGGAAAAATAAAAAAAATTATTCTAATAAAAATAATAAATGAAAAGTCTCCTAGGAAACTCTGAATAAATAAAACTAATAGAAATAAAAAATATTAAAAAAAAATGAAAAGGTACTTTCATCATTAAATATAAACAAATAATTATATCTATAGACGTTTATATCATAGAGCCACTTTTTGGAGGAAGATTTAAAAAATGCAGCCTACAAATTCATGTTTGAAGATTTAGCTCTATTTGCATTTACTCTTCTAAGGTTACCGTCATCCAATTCATTCGTGGAAAGGATATTTTCATTGATGAATATTGTTAAATGTAAAATTCGAAATAAAATGATACTAAAAATGTTAAATTCAGTTGTGTCTATTAGATCTTACTTGCAAATAAATGAAATTTGCTCTAAATAATTTGAGCCTTGCAAAGCTATGTATGCAAATTTTAATTCTGATATGTATCAGTAGCAGAACCAATCCACAACTTCAAGCACAGGCAAAGATGATGATGATGTAATGATGTCTTGTGAACAGTTTATATAAAAATGAAGATATTTGTAACAGAATCGTGGTTTCGATTGTAATAGTAATTTAAGTAAAAAGTTCCGAAAGTACCTATTATTGTTTTTCGGACGAGTAGGCAACATGTTGGGTGCACTATTTTTTCGTGCAGTTGCGAAAAAAATCATGATTGCGATTTTGGGCGACAAATTAGCAGCAAAACACGTATGAAATTACTCCTAGAATAAGTGAATTTTATATGAAAAATACTTGTTACTAATGTTTTCCCGTTAACATGTCGCAACCACGGTTGCGCTTTTGGACAAATTAGCGTCTAAAGTGCAACACGGCTCTGAAAAATCTGGCAACCCTGATGGTAGCCGCTCGTTTGTCGCTATTTCATTTTAGGATAAAAACGTTAAAAGATGCCACAAATAGATAATTTAAGTCAGTTTTACAATTAGGTAGATTTGTTTGTAACTAGGCTAGTTTTATGTTTCAACGCAGATATAAACATTTTTGGTTTGTGATAATTCTGGTATCTTTTCTAGAGGGGGCTCAGCCCCCTCTGGCGCTCCCCTGTATACGGCCCTGCATGAAGGACGTTTCGAAGTACTACTTCTTCATCAGATGTTAAAAAAACAATAATAACATTCTACAGTTACAGATGTTAATATACAATTCCACCACAAGGGATATTTTGTTAATATTCCTTCTGTGGTATTTCTCTTTTTATGTTCATTGGAATTATAAGTCTCTTTTACATATCTATTAATGTTGTAGTATTCTTATATAAAATAAATGTTATTATCATCAGTATTATTATTATTATAATAATTATCTAGGAGTAGAATATTTGGAGAAATCAAACCACCACTACCAGGAATTGTATTTGTTGAACAAGTTCAATAGGGGACTTTTGATAAGAAAAACTTGAGTGTTTTAATTTATTGATTTGTAAAGTTTCTAGAAAATTTTATTTAATATTCTGATTCTCTCTATTTAGTATAATAAAATGATTTGCTCAATTAGAGTCTACCGTTTCATTATCAAAACTACGTGTACATTCTGAAATTCTAATTTGAAAATTTGTGAAAGCACTACAAATATAAATTTTCACAACTAACGCAATTAATTTTATATAAAAGTATTAAGAATATAAATCAAAAATCAATTTAATTAAAATAAAATGTTGGAGGTATAGGTACAGAATTAATGGCCATAGTTAAGAAAAATTTTACAATAGTAAAAATTTCAGAAATTTCAAATTTCAAAACATAATTGCAGTTTGTATTATAAAATAGCATCTCTCATTATGCAAATATTTTATCGTTGAGAACCACTCATTTAGCTTAGATTGAGCTACTAATAGTCTAGTCAACAAGTGCTTTTTTTCAACTTTTTTCAGCAGTGTCGGAAAAATATGTTCAAGGTGTCATTCGATATGGAATAGCATAGAGATATTTCTTGAAAAAAAAATTATAAAAGTTATGAACAATTAACTTTAAAAAAAAGGTTTGGTTTTACGCAAATATCTTAAAAACTCATTGAGATTTTTGATATCTGAAAAAAGATTACAAAAGAGGAGGAAATTTCCTAAAAGAAATTCCCTACTCCTGGAAGTGTAGAATCAATATTTATAATTTTCTCACAAGGGTAAATATACGGCTGAAAATGGGTAATCTGGTTTGCGCAAGTCATTTAGGACAATTTAACAATAAACATTACCTTATTAAATACGGAAATTAAGAAATGAAAAAATTCAAGCACTTACTAGATAGTTAAATGAAAAATTAATCGGTGGCAAAAAAATGTTTAAGTGATTTTTCAATTAGTTATGCAATAGTTAATTTATAATTTTTTGCTGCTTGAACATGAACATTGTAAGTGTGATAACTTGTTCAACTATATAAATTATAAATCTGAGATTTTTTTCCTTTCTTCGAACTATCGTTGAAACATTGGAAAATTTTAATTTTTCAGTTTTTCATCAGCAATTACCGTAATTGGAACATGAAACATAAAAAATAGTTGATAAATTTCATGATCCGTAGCTGCACGGAAATGGTTTTTGAAATTTTTATCTCCTATTGCTTGAAAAATTGTTATAAACAAATACGTTGCTTGTAATAGAATAGAAAAAAATTTCTGATTAGTAAAATTTTTTAATTTTGCAACTACTTGAATTGTTGATAAAAAAATTTTTTTTGATATTTCTAACGGAGATTTATTTTGAAGCCTTTCAGAACTAGCTCCAAGAAAGGAACAAAATCTCAGATCTATAGCTTAACAGTTATCACGTTTGCAGTGTTTATTCAACTATCAAGTGCCTGAATGTCTTCATCTCCTAATTTTCGTATTTAATAATGTTTATTGTTAAAGTATCCTAAATAGGAGTGACTTGCGCAAGCCAGATTACTAAGTTTCGGCCATATATTTACCCCTTTGAGAAAATTATAAATATTCATCCTATAGTCCCGGGTGTTGAAACTTTTTTTTAGGAAATTTCCTCCTCTTTTTGAATCTACTTTTAGATATAAAAATCTCAATGAGTTTTAAAGATATTTGCGTAAAACCGAACCCCTTTTTTTTCTTTCGGTAAATTTTTTATGACTTCTATAATTTCCTTGAGTGGAATATAATTTTTTCTAAAAATATCTACATTTTATTCCGAGTCAAATGACACCTTGCTCATTTTTCCGATACTGCTGAAAAAAGTTGAACAAAAAAGCACTTGTTGACTAGACTATGAATATAGAGAGAATATGAATTGAAAATTCAATTTTGTAGAATCTTTACAAATCAATAAATTCTTATTCTTTCCTCCACGCTCAGGAAGAACTCAAAACTAGTAATATATTAAACTTATACATCAATGCAGTTTCTGGTAGTGCTGTGGTTTTAATATTTCACATAATAAGTCTCTATCTATAGAATTTTACCAGTAAATAACGTTTTGCAGTACTGAAAGCGGGATTCTCAGTAAAAAATTAAAATAAATTTGTCAAGAAAAATCAAAACACTGAATATGAGTATAATGTTCTCAAACTTTAGCGATATATGTATCAAGGCGCTAAGAAAGGTAACCAGGTATTCCATAACATTATTTCATTTATTGTTGTATGTTTTTTAGGTAGAACAGCAATGAGCTTGTAAATGTTTGTAAATTAAATTTTTTATAAAACGGGAAAATTTTTTAATATCGAAATTCTACCATTGTGTAGTTAGCATCTTAGGTACGTAATGTATTTTTAACAAATAAAAATATATGTGAAAATTTCATATTAAAAATGTTTCATTATGTATAGTAATTTTATATTACTAGTATACTAGTATAGGTCTTATCCATTAATAATGTTTCACTAAGTTCTGTCAGACGATAAGCAGAAAAACGATCAAACAAAAATTTTCCAAGAATCCTCGCCAAATCAATGTCCCTCACAGTGCACTAGCTTTTATACCCCACACCCTATTTCACTTTACGTGAATTTTTTACACATTAATTACAATCTATTACAACTATTCCCAAATTTATAACAGTTGCAGAACGCAAGTTATGAGGGTGTGGTGTAGAATTAGTTTATAGCTGCACCACACTCATTCCATATTAATTATTTTTGATTCAGAACTTTTTTGTAATTAATTACAATTAATTAAAATTAACTACAATTAATTACAATAAATTACAACCATTTCCAGCCTCATTACAATCAAGTCAGAATACTGATCCATAAAAATTATGATAACTGGTTGCAACAAATAATATGCAGACAATTCCGAAAAATAGGTAGCGCATCGAATAGTTATGACAATAACAAATAAATATAAGGATATTCATTCATTACAATAGCTCACTCGGTTTTATGGATACAAGAAATGGTCAGCAGGATCAAGAAAATAGTAACAAAGAAGCTGCAAGTGAGTGGGGTTGTGTAATAATTGATAAGAAATTTCACGAGACAAAAAACAATAGAATTATCAAAAATAAGATAGAAATACAGGGTTTTCAATTTATTACAATAGTCCACTCGGTGATATCGATACAAAAAAAGGTCAGCATGATTAAGAAAATAATAAAAAAGAACCTGCAAGTGAGTGGGGTAGTGTAATAATTGTTAAGAATTTTCACGAGACAAAAAATTATAAAATTATCGAAAATAAAATAGAAATACAGGATTTTAAATTTATTACAATAGCCCACTCGGTTTTATCGATCCAAAAAATGGTCACCAGGATTAAGAAAATGATAAAAAAAGCTGCAGGTGAGTGGGGTAGTGTAATTATTGATAAAAATTTTCACGAGACAAAAAAATTATAAAATTATCGAAAATAAGATAGAAATACAGGGCTTTCAATTTGTTACAATAGCCCACTCAGTTTTGTCGATACAAAAAATGGTATGCAGGACTGGGAAAATATTTTTAAAAAAGCTGCAAGTGAGCGGGGTAATGTAATAATTGATGAGAATTTTCAGGAGACAAAAAACAATAGAATTATCGAAAATAAGATAGAAATACACTTGCAGCTTCTCTGTTATTATTTTCTTAATCCTGCTTACCATTTTTTGTATCAATAAAACCGAATGGGCTATTGTTACGAACGAATATCCTTATATTTATTTGTTATTGTCATAATTTTTCGATGCGCTATCTAATTTTTGGAATTGTGTAATTTTAATGATGCCGGAAATGGTAGTTATTTATTGTAATTAATTGTAATTAACTACAGAAAAGTTCTGAATCAAAAATAATTAATATGGAATGAGTGTGGTGCAGCTTTAGACTAATTCTACACCACACCCTCATATCTTGAGTTCTGCAACTGTAATAAATTGAGGAATAGAGTATACAATCTGGTGCACCATGAGGGATATGCCAAATCACCCATGCCCGCAGAAGCTATTCTCACTATTCAATCAGATTCTCATTGTAGTATGAAAAACACTTTCGAATTATTCGATATTCGATTATTTTTTCATGAACTCGTGTTGCTAATATTACACGTTCATAGTTTTTCTGCAATTACATATAGTTTCCATTATTTTAAATTAAACGGAACTAGTGATAGTTTTATTTGTAGATTTCCAGACCATTGCCTAGTAGTTGTATGTGAAAAATATGAATATTCAAATAAGTAAAAACTAAGATTAAAAAAGGAGGAATATGCACGTATTCCAAAAGAATAAAATGAGATCAGTGAATAAATGATAAGTTGAACAATACGAACTGAAAAAATAAATTTCAAGTTCGTAAAATGAATGATTGGAAATGTAAATTGCATGTGTCTAAAAAAACAAATTAGGGTTGGTAAAAAAGGATTTAAAATATAGCTCACAAAATATTTTCTAATCAGTAGATAAAAAATAGAAATGGAAAATAAATAAAATGATATTAGTAATTAGATAACAAGTTGAACAACAATTCAATGAAATAAAATTGTACCTATATACACAACGCTCAGTTGGGTATCTCTAACCGTTCTCAAATAAATACTGTTTTATCTTAGTTTATTGTTTAAAACATGTCATTCAATTAATAATCACATTTAATTTATTTTTCAGATTAATGCAATATCCATTAGAATTTATTTAGCTACTAATCAAAACTTTCAGCTATATTTTCATTCCTTTTAGTCCAATTCATTTCTTTTCAATTAATTTTACCTACTTGAAATTTAATTTTTTCGCTCTCATTCTTCTGCTTCACAAATTAATGTTTTGTATATTTTCAATTTTCAAAAAATGGGTATTTAAAAATCAGAAATATTTCAATGTTCATGTTTACTTCTCCCGGAAATTCATGGCAAAAATTATTCATTCAATTTTATTTTTAACTTTTCTTTTTATATGCCAAGATTGCGGCATCGACAAAATAAATTGTCTCCAATATATTTCAGAATTTCATCTTTTGAAACGTGAACTTGATTGAATTATATCAATTTAAATAGATTTATTCTTTCTTGAAAAATGCAACTAACAGAAAAATATCATTTAAATATACTCTTGGCATAAAGGATCAAACAATCAGACGTTTATATTTTTCATAAGTTTCATAAGACTAGTTAGGATACAAACAAGAAAAATGAATTGGGTAAAGCAGCAAACAAAAAATTTATTCATTTTTATTAGGTACATTTCGACAAAAGATTCATATAATACTTAAGAATACTTAGTTTTGTGATGAGATATGTACTCACTTTTTGAGTAATTTGTAATTTTGGCTGATTTATAATAATGGATATAAATAATGGACTTAACTGTCATACTTCATATTAAAGTTTTTCATTTTCGCTGTAAATAGTCCGATTCCTGACCAAAATGCCCGGTTGCGTTTTTCAAAATTTAACGACGAAGTAGATTTGTTCTTTTAGCTTTTTCAATAATGTTTTCCCTAAGTGTAATTTAATGTGGTTCTGTATTGTGTTGACTATGTAGAAAATCTTAATTGATCATCATCAACTTTTTTTCTCAATCAATTATGTTATATCTCAATCAATAATGTTTTATCTCAATCGATAATGTTATATCTCGATCAGTAGGTACATCAGTTGCAATCAATCTCAAAGACACAGCAGTGAGTATTTTTACTGTTGGTACTGTTGTTGATTATTTTTTGTAGCTTCCCTGAAGATGACAGTAATCATCGAAATATCGGGAATATACTATTAATAGATTACAATTTTTTGCTTGCTGCTTTGCCCAAATAATTTTTCCTGTTTTATATATATATATATATATATATATATATATATATATATATATATATATATATATATATATATAAAAAATGTATTTGAATATTTTGAGGTTGCAGTCAGAATAATTGTTGGGCTAGGTTAAAGAATACTCTTTGTCATATGGTCGAGCTTTCGGAAATGTTTATTTCCTTTATCAAGACATCTATAATAAAAGAACAGATTTAGATTTACAACAGCATTCACAAAAAGTTAAAGATTACTTACTAACGTTGAGGTTATATAAATTTTGAAAAAACACGTATAAAACGAAGAACAGAACGAGCTGATGGGTACAACTTCGTCACATAAGTAAAACTCCATTACAAAAATAAAAATCTAATTTTCAATAATCCGTACTTTCCCATCTTGCTATCTACAGGAAACCAGACTAACAAAATGGTCGACGTCAACTCTGAGAACGCGGAAACTAAACCACAGAACAAATAGTTGATCTTCTTACAATAATTGACAATAGTCGATATATCAACATAAAACGGGACACGGTCCAAATAAAATTCAAAGAAAACTAAAATTATTTAACCGAAAGAGTATGGTGTGAAAATTTTGAAAAGAGTTTTTTTATAATAATTTTTTACAACTAAATAATAACTGCAACACACTTTTTTAATAGTTCAATGAACTAATGTTACTGTTTCTAAATGGCTAACAAATGGGCTAAATTTTGCTCTAATTTTAAAAAATTAGTCACAAGTTCAATTCTACAATTTTACTTGTAGTCTAGACAAAATCTGCTTTCTAGGACTACAGTAATATAAAATGAAAAGCAATGAAAAAACAAACATTCCACTGCATACTCCGGCTACTATGTAACTAAGGAAACAGACGAATTCATGTTGGAGAAATACTAAAACCACCAATGTGGAGTGTACATTCTTGATAAATTTCAAAACAAGCAATCAACCGAAATGACAAAAAACAACCGATGGTGCGTTCGGGAAACAAAAAATTATCGACCCTACAAATCAAAAGTCAAAAATATCTTACAAATTTTGAAAAAATATTGAAAAAATATAACTTGCAACACGATGAACCTATGGTCTGGAAAAACAATTCTGTTCCAACTTAATAATGTAATTATACATGATACTAAGGTTGTTAAGATCAGTTCTCTTATTAATGCTATTTTTGTCATTATTAATATAGAACATTTCCTTGAAAACTCTCTTGTGATAGTTATTTTGAATGCAGAGAATCTTCACATTATCATAGTCCATAATATGATTCTTCCCAACCACATGCTCAGCAAGGGCACACGACAGTTTTCTTCTGCCACAATCGCTCTTGTGAGACGTAATGCGTCCCGACAGATTGCTGAGCATGTGGTTGAGCATGTGGTTGGGAAGAATCATATTATGGACTATGATAATGTGAAGATTCTCTGCATTGAAAATAACTATCACAAGAGAGTTTTCAAGGAAATGTTCTATATTAACAATGACAAAAATAGCATTAATGAGAGAACTTATAGATCTTAACAACCTTAGTATCATGTATAATTACATTATTAAGTTGGAACAGAATTGTTTTTCCAGACCATAGGTTCATCGTGTTGCAAGTTATATTTTTTCAATATTTTTTCAAAATTTGTAAGATATTTTTGACTTTTGATTTGTAGGGTCGATATTTTTTTGTTGCACCATCGGTTGTTTTTTGTCATTTCGGTTGATTGCTTGTTTTGAAATTTATCAAGAATGTACACTCCACATTGGTGGTTTTAGTATTTCTCCAACATGAATTCGTCTGTTTCACCTTAGGTACATAGTAGCCGGAATATGCAGTGGAATGTTTGTTTTTTCATTGCTTTTCATTTTATATTACTGTAGTCCTAGAAAGCAGATTTTGTCTAGACTACAAGTAAAATTGTAGAATTGAACTTGTGACTAATTTTTTAAAATTAGAGCAAAATTTAGCCCATTTGTTAGCCATTTAGAAACAGTAACATTAGTTCATTGAACTATTAAAAAAGTGTGTTGCAGTTATTATTTAGTTGTAAAAAATTATTATAAAAAAACTCTTTTCAAAATTTTCACACCATACTCTTTCGGTTAAATAATTTTAGTTTTCTTTGAATTTTATTTGGACCGTGTCCCGTTTTATGTTGATATATCGACTATTGTCAATTATTGTAAGAAGATCAACTATTTGTTCTGTGGTTTAGTTTCCGCGTTCTCAGAGTTGACGTCGACCATTTTGTTAGTCTGGTTTCCTGTAGATAGCAAGATGGGAAAGTACGGATTATTGAAAATTAGATTTTTATTCTTGTAATGGAGTTTTACTTATGTGACGAAGTTGTACCCATCAGCTCGTTCTGTTCTTCGTTTTATACGTGTTTTTTCAAAATTTATATAACCTCAACGTTA
>JARQZK010002180.1:982500-1077500 GCA_030704885.1 Cynegetis impunctata | reverse complement strand
ACCAGTGGGTCGTTTTAGTAGGAAAATTAACAAGTAGATATATTTCACTTTGTATTTCCTCCGAAAATGATAGATTTGTCCACACAACGGTGATGTATATAAATATATATATATTTATATATATATATATATATATATATATATATATATATATATATATATGTATATATAAATATATATATATATATATATATATATATATATATATATATATATATATATATATATATATATATATATATATTTATATATATATATATATATATATATATATATATATATATATATATATATATATGTATAATATATAATCTTTTATTCTGGTACATACTTGCTTCTCCAGCGGTCAACTCAGACCGAATGAATTGAAATTGGATCTGGATTGTTTTCTGATACATAACAAATCTATCAAAGCTATGGTAAATCAAGTGAAAATTTTGTCATATTCAAACTTTGAGCAACCATTTTTGGGTTTTTGCACCCCAAGTCCCCTCCAAATTAAGTTAGACGGTTTAAAAATTTGTATATAGATTTAGTTGATGCTAAGAAAATTCTTTTTGGCGGTATAAGCTTTTTTCTTTGATCGCTGCCATTTTTTTGTGAAGGTTTTCCCCTTTTTTTATTGTTTTTCAAGATTTTTGCTTGAGGTAGAACTTTGAAATTACTCATGTGGATTGTCTTAGAATTGGAAAAGTGCACAGTTGTGGTTTAAACCATTTTTCTCAACCGCAGCCATTTTAATTTAGAGATTTCATATTTTCTTGAGATTTACGTACTTACTCAGATCCTGTTGTTAGTGGGTTCAAATTTGGTAGGTACGTGGATTTATTTGATGTTATAGAAGTGCACACTGTGACTTTCAATTGATTTGTTCCAACTTCACAATTTTCATGTTGAAATGTCAAGCATTTTTTAAGATTTTCGAGCCTCACACAAATTTTTTTTCTGACCACCAGAATTGTAAAAATCATATGCGTGTCTGCAGGTATTCAAGCTTTGTGTCGCTATTGAATATTGAAGGGTTAAAGAATTTGTATGTGAAAACAACAAAAATTAGGATAAAATACATCAATGACAGAGCTCTGCTGCTGACGCGTTTTTTAAAAAGTAATTTTAGATTCAAACTGGGATGCTCCAGGAAATCTGCATCATTAGAGTTTCACCTGATGGAATATGCTCCGGTTGCATAATTGTGTTAAATAGTTACCTCTTCAGCATAAATATTGTATATAACCTTGCAATTCATTTAACTGCTTTGACTTGAGAACTATGAAAATCTGTATTTCGGTCTCTTTTTTGCTCCTATATTGATTGGTCAATGTTGATTGATTATTTATCTTTTATCGTTACTTCCTCTGAAAAGTTGCGAGAGAGAGAAGGATGGTTTGCCTTGGCTTTGAAATTATGTTTTTGATTATTCGTTGTTATTTCACTTAGACAATAGACTTTTCACTGTATCGAAAATCAAGAATGAGTTGCAAGAGAGGTTTTTGAATTCGTTTTATATAGCGACCACAATCATAACAAACTATAAAAATTAGGGTGAATTCAGTGAAAATTTTGGTATCTACAAAATTTTTTGAGAAAAAATGAGGAGGTACATAAGCAGAATGTTTTAATTCCGGTGGCAAAAAAAGAACCAGATTTCTGAAGGATTTTTGCGCCCTCAAATCTGCTCCAAATAGAGATAGAGCTTTGTATGTGGATTAAGTTGATATGGGGAAGTGCCTTTAGGCAGTATAAACTTTTCTCTTTAACAGTTGCCATTTTTATGTGGAGATTTTTAAGTTTTTTTGTTGTTGTTGAGGTTTTGCACTCTTTCACAGCTTAAGTTGGAGAAGAAACCTTTGGGGGTTTCAACCCTTTTCCCAAACTGCAACCTTTTTAATGTAGAGATTTCATATCAACTGACGATACCACAAATAAAATAATCTGATATTATTATTTCAAATATTAATTTTTTACAACTTATTATGTCTCTATCATATAATTATACGTTCTTATATCAGATATTTTTGAATCATGGTAAGCAAATTGTTATTACCGATTCTTTCGCTATTGAAATGAAAGAGTTCAAAGTTGAAGAACTTCGTGCATATTGAATGCCTTTTTAGGCTTTCATTGAAACAGTTAAATTGATATTAATTTTTTATATATTGTATATTTTGATCTAATTGATAATTTTCATTACCTAACTATTGGATATTTCATTAGATCGTTTCACTACTTGATCGAAGCTATGTTTTATTTTTTGGTTAAGACAATAATCGATAAATTGTTTCCTAGAACTAACGGCTTATTTGACAGTATTTCATTCGGGATATAATTTCACAGAAACTATTATTCAACTAATAGAAACTGCATATATGAAAAATAGTGACAATAATCTACTGAGGTAAAAACACTTTTTATGTTTGAATCGAAAGAGTGCTAATAGAAATGAATAATTTCTATTATCGTAAAAATACGTGGTAAGTGGGGTGCTTTTACTATATTTTTATAACAAATCTACTTCTATAAATGGCTACTACTTAAATCTGTGTAAAATTTGATACAAACGCATTTTTTAAATTAAATAAAATATTTTCTACTTTTTATTTTTGTATGCGTGTCTTTTAGCTTTTCTATACTATGATTTATTTTTCATTTTTTAGTCCAAAAACTGAATCAAAAGTAGTAAAAATGAGACATCGTTTTTTGTTATGTCATATAGGTGACATAGACCTAAAAACATCTAATTTTTTGTAAACTCATTATCCTGGTCAGAACATTGACGTGATGAAATTATTCTATTTTCATAAGTCCTTATTACGTGTGTAAGTTTTCAAAATAATAAGGTCTGTGAAAATATCGGTGAAACAATCCATTCCCTACAGGTGAAGCTAAAATAAAGATTGTAAAAATTAGCCTGGGCTTAGCCTAGCATCATCGCGAAGAGCATCGCGTACCTACACGATATACCCACAGAAGATAGGATATTGCGCATGAGTGGGCGGTCGTTAATAAGACGCGTGACGTCACTCAAGACCTTATTTGTATTGCTGAGATTTACGCGTTTATTTAATTAGTTACAAAAAAAACTGTAGAGACAAAGTATGTTCTAAATGATTGGTCTTATCCCCTAAAGACATACAAGTTTTGAAATTTGTGATAATAATCAGTCAAAACTCTTATTTTTTACTCTGAAATTTCTCTTCGAAGTATTAAAACGCGATTTTCATTAAAACGGTGCAAGATAAAGTAAACTGGAAAAGGAACTAATTTGTAGAGCATAAAATTTACTACAACACTAGTCTAGGAGGGGAATGCGAGATTAAATAAAAACGCGAAAACATTTTATAAAAAGTGGACTTTTATTTATGGTTTTTACACAGGCATATTTTTCCATTTGAATAGTTTCGAAATAGTAAATACCTACCGGATTTCAAGATAACATTTCATTTCCTACATATCACGTATTCTACATTTTATTAATATTTAATAATTATCAACTTACTTATTCTTTTTCTTATTTTTTTGGGAATTAAACCACAATATGTTTTTGTATTTTTTATTTCAACGTTTCTGTAGCGTTCTAGTTACCGTTGTGAAGATGAATTAAATTTTGAAACAATTTTTGGTGCCTATCAGACACAACGAAAAAGTTTGACAGACCAAACTGCCCGTAAAAGGAAGTGGAAGAAAACTTTAACTTAATTGAAATATAGGAGACTTTATCCTAATAAAACAGAGATTTGACAGTTGCCACTTGGATATGTGTAATCTAAGTTGTTAATATCTTCTGTACGTTCCCATTACTTATAAATAACAAAAAGATATTTTCAATTCAATAACGATTTTTATGAACAGAATTTTGGTTTTGCCATGGGCTCTCACCAGCTTTATTAAATATTCACATGGAACATTTTTAAGCCAAAATAGTAAATAATCAAAAATTAAAACCAATTGTCTGGTTTGACAACAAGGTTCAAAATATTATTGATTGTCTTGTTGTCAAACTTTTTCGTTGTGTCTGATAGGGACCAAAAATTGTTTAAAAATTTAATTCATCTTCACAACGGTAACTAGAACGCTACCGAAACGTTGAAATAAAATATACAAAAACATGTTGTGGTTTAATTCCCAAAAAAATAAGAAAAAGAATAAGTAAGTTGTTAATTATTAAATATTAATAAAATGTGGAATACGTGATATGTAGGAAATTTTGTGCTCTACAAATTAGTTCCTTTCCCAGTTTACTCTATCTTGCACCGTTTTAATGAAAATCGCGTTTTAATACTTCGAAGAGAAATTTCACAGTAAAAAATAACAATTTTGAATGATAATTATCACAAATTTCAAAACTTTTATGTCTTTAGGGGATAGGACAGATCATTTAGAACATACTTTGTCTCCACAGTTTTTTCTGTAACTAATTAAACAAACGCGTAAATAGAGAAAAACATACAAAACTGCTATCCCAGCAATACAAATAAGGTCTTGAGTGACGTCATGCGCACGACGAACGGAAAATGAAACACGGGAGTATCCGGGCTTGCGTACCTACTGTACTGAGTGCGTACCAGGCACCAGGTACGAACAAAGTCTCTGAGAAGTGCTGCGCGGTTGAGGAAAAGAGTTGGAACCCACAAAGAATTGTATCTCGATATCAACTCAATCCACGTACTAAATGTCATCCTTCTAACTCAATTTGCAGAAGCTGTGGAGTAGAGCAACGTTTCAAAAACCACGAAAAAACAAGAAATATCTACGTGATTGTGGCAGCGGACGAAATAAAAATCTATAATTCCAAAATGAACTTTTCTAACATAAACCCAATCCACGTGTGAATTTTCAACCCTCTAACCCAATTTGGGAAGCTTTGGGAGTGCCAAAATCTGAAATTTTTTTAGCTCCGTACAACTTCTTTTTTCATATACAGGTCAAGCTTTTAATGAAATAAAATTTAAAAGAGGACTGTTATAGTTATTAACGTAACAAGGCCGATATGTAGCAAATAACGGATGAGGTTGGATATTGTAATTCGAGGCGCAGCCGAGGATTATAACTAACCGAATCCGTTATTTGCGTATCGGCCGTGTGTCGTTAAAAATGTTTCGTAATCCCGTTGAAAGATTACATTTTGATTCCGAAGAAAGAAAAAAAACCCGTACCTCGCAATTCTAAAGAAAAATCCCAACGTCGTGCACTATGTTGTCATGGAACAGTTTGACAGTTTTATAAACAACGTCAGTTTTTTGTGTTCTCAAGTTCGCTTTAACGACGACCATGGATGAAATTGAGGAACCAAATCAAATTCCTTTAGAAATATTGGGAGAATCATGTGCAGTGCAGCGAGTGTTGATTAACTGCCGAAAATAACTCAATAGCGATATCAAAAAGAATATGAAAATTTTGAAATGTGGCGTAAAAGCAAGAATGTAAAGGTGGTTAATGAAGATGTATTATTAGCCTATGCGAAATGAAAATCAGAGGTTTATTCTCCCAACTCGCTGTGGACCAAGATTTCAATGTTGTTATTGTAAGCAGAACGATGTTTTGAAATAAATATTTGAACAAGTGATTTCTTAACGGCCGCCGGCCGTTATGAAATTATAACGGCCGGCGGCCGTTAACACTGACTTTTCAATTGTCATCTGAATACCGTTAAATCAAAATAACAGTATGGGATTACGAAAAAATAAAATGCTTTAATTGCGTTCCTGATGTAAATAAATCAAATCCCTACTCCTTTTTAATTTCTCAACTACTGTAATATCATAAAATTAACTTCGTTTATCTAATTATGCAACTCTGTATAAATTAAGAATCATTCATTCATAACATACATCATAAAATAAAATTCCTTATCTAACGAACACTTAATTCTAAGGAACGAGGAAATTGACGCCTTCTTTCGATCTGGTAAATTTCACTATTATTACATGAAATGTGTGAATTGTTTATTTGAAATATATAATCAAAACATGTGATGCTATTTTAGTAATGATTTATTGATGAATGACCTTCCTCTCAAGCAGGACCATTCATATTAAATTTGCGTGCCTTCATGCCGAAGCTGAATAGTTCTCAGCAGCAAATATTAGGAACTATAAAACATAAAACAAAAAATTCAGAAATGAAATAAATTCTAAAGAACTATGTGTTATATTCTTGATGAGGGAGTTAATATAAAAGCTTTTTTTTATTCATGAAGTAATCAATGTGTTATAATAGTTTTTTTATACAATTGTGTGAATAATGTGTTGAAAATAATACCATACCTACCAAGGGCGTCGCCAGCCGGTGGTTTAGGGGGGGGGGCAGTTGATATATGGAGGATGGAAAAAGTATGAATTTTGAATACAGTTAAAAGCAGAGTTATTAATAATGAAACAAAAAGAATTTGGGATAAAATATTAATAGAATTAAAAGAATTTAGAGGCAATTAAATTATTCATTGACAGTTACATGATTTTAATGATAAAGTAGGCTGAGGCTGCTAAACTATCGCTCTACCGTAAACGTTGTGCACCGTAGAGCGATCAAAATTTTCACCGTTTTTCCTGTTTCATGAAAGAAGGTTTTTGCCTCTTTTAGAACATTAATAATGGTTAGATCAACTTTTCAAAACTAATTCCCGAAAAAATCTAATAATATCTTTCGAGGTTCCCATGGCAATTTCAGGAAGAGTGTTGAGATCATTGATTACTAGATTCAGTTTATGGGACGAGCAATGAAAGAACAAAGCTTTCGTGTATTTTTTCCGTAGAAATGCTTGTACCCCGGAGTCTTTTTCGGACATTGTCGAACAACCGTCAAATCCAAAACCGATGCATTTATTTGGATTAGGGTCTTCTTTTGAAACTCATCGATGCTATATGCAAAAGATTTCGCATCCAGACCTTTCAGCTCAACAAATCTGTCCAACATTTCTTGGACTTCGTTGGTCTCCTCATCAAAACATTGTAACCCTATCAATAATTGTTCAGTGCCAGAAATGTCAGCTGTTTCGTCCGCTAACACACTATACGCTTCTGTTGTTTTACTTTCTTCATAATTTCTGCCCTAATGACCTCTACACAAATGCCGATAACTTAATTTTGAATATCAACCGATCGATAGCTTGCTTTTTTTTCCCCTAAATCATGCGACCCGCAAAATGTAATGCAGGAAATGATAGTTTTCTTTCACACTTCCGAGAAATGATTTAGCAGCTTCCAGTGCCGCCTCATGGAAGTGGGTTTCCAAGTGCTTTTTGCACTGCTCGTGAACATCTTTGAACTTACAAAATTACCTAATGATAAATGATTCCAATAGGCCTCTAAAAGTGCTTGGATTTGGCGGAAACAATGTACAATATTTACAAAAGGACTCTTTTTGGAGCCTGGAATAAGCCAACCATGGAGAGTACGTTTCCAACCAGGAATAATAAAATTTTCTCTTTAAATTTTTGGCGTATTCCGCAAAATTGTATGTCGCAGAAGGGGACCACCAGTTTTCCAGCAATTCCTTCTTCTTTTCGGTTGATATCAACGATGCTCGTCCAATAAATCGACCGATGACATTTTCGTTGCAGTCATCTAAAAATCGGGATCCAAGTCCTAATCTTTGGACCAGCTGGTATCGACAGGTTAGCCTCGGAATTATCATAAGGACTTGTGCCTATATAAGGGTCCGGAACTAGTTGCTGAGACTGAGTATCTCCCGTAGTGGTAACCGACCTAGAATCATGCGATATTGTCTCCATTTTGGTCTCTTTTTCCCTTTGAACTTCTTCATCTTGTTCAACCCTGTCACTGCTCTTTCCGCTAGGCTTTTTTCTTTTTAAATCCACTTTGAAACAATATATTTCATATATGTTGGTGGAAAAATGATAACTGAAAAATCTATTCCCTTTTATATACCATAAGAAGATTTTTGAATTACTATCTAAACTAATTCCAGTGGGTGCGAAGCAAACTAACTTCAAAGTTGAAAAATCTGTACCAAAAATTGTTCATTTTGATGGGTATCGAAGCAAACAACTTTCAGTACCTATAAGTTTTTAACTTTTTTCAGTCTATCAAAAAAAACATACCCTAACAACACAATTTATAGTAATGCTGTCCATAACGATCGCCAATCAACGTAGAGAATGATTAGACAAACAATTATGGACACCGCAAACGCTCGCGTCGGATTTAGTCTTAACTCCGACTTTTTGATTTCTTTGCATTTGACTACATGAACCTCTAGGGGGTGGGGGGGGTCAACTGCCCCTACCTGCCCCCATTGATACCTACTGCTAATGTAAAATTTCTCTCAACGTATATGTTCTATTTGTTATTTTGTAACTCTGGAAAAGAACTCGTGGGCAACAAAGCTTCATTACTAATGTGGAATTTCCCCCTATTTTTAGTATTTTTAGCAGATTTTCGCTTTGACAACCTGCTTATTGAAATGGGTGCGATTATGCAAGTTGTACCTGGGACCAGAGATGGGACCCCAGATATGTATGTATATATGTGCTAATGTGTTTTAAACTTTTAAACTTGTTTACACGATAAATGGCGCAATTTTGGAGCAATAGGGTTGAAAATAGGGTTAAAAATGGGATTGATTTTGATATGAATTAGTTGAGGGGTTGGCCTCCAGGGAGGAAATAAATCTTGTTTACACGATAACAGGCGCAATTTTTGAGCAATAGGGTTGAAACTTTGTCAGTAGGAAGTTTAATCATAAGAATCATAATTTTTTTCTCTACCGCCATTTTAACTTAGAGATTTCTTATTTTTTGTGGCTATTTAAAATTTGCTCACGTTCACAGCTTCTGAAGATTGAGTTAGAGGGTTGAAATTCAGTACGTGTGGATGATATTGAAGTACAATGATATGGCTTTCAACTCTTTTCCTCCACCGCGCTGCACTTCGCGCAGACTATATTTATTCAATCGCACCTAGCCATAATTTCGAGCTGCACTTTGGCAGAGTATTTTGGAAGTCTCATTTCCCAAGAAAATAAAAGACTATTATTGCATCGTATCGAAAGATATTAGGGTCAGGCGCGGAAGCGGTTTTTTTTATACTTTTCAAAAATGTTTTGGGTGAATATATATATATATATATATATATATATATATATATATATATATATATATATATATATATATATATATATATATATACAGGGCCCCCGTAAGGGCTACTGGCGCCTGTGTGCAAAAAAGGATTTTGGCGCCCTTAAGGCATTTTGGATCATGTTTTTTTATTTATTATTTTGAAGGTAGGTAGGTATAGGTAGGTGCTTGAAATAAAACTGAACTTTAGAAGTCATATTCATTTGTAGACAACAATATCAAAATGAGACAAACAGAATAAATTAAAATAAAATCTTTTTCACACCCATTTTAAAGCATTTACTCAACTAATGGAGTACAGACACGTTGTTTATAAATACTAGATAATAACCCAAAACTAAAAGTCACATCTTTTTTAGGAACAAATAACAGAAGTATTGCCTAATGTCTACATATATATATATATATATATATATATATATATATATATATATATATATATATATATATTTATATATATATAATGTAAACTGATAGCTAGGTACAATAGAAAAATCAAAAATAGATATTGTAGTAGCGATATTTTCCGAGACATTGCTGTTATATGTTGTCCTATTAAATTTCTCAACTTTTATTTTAAAATTTTTTTGTATTTTTTTGCGAAATTTTGTTGCATTTTTTGATTTTTTGACTCTGCGTTTTGGCGCCCCTCAAGGATGGCGCCCGTGTGCATTGCACACTTTGCACATATGGTAGCGGAGGCCCTGTATATATATATATATATATATATATATATATATATATATATATATATATATATATATATATATATATATATATATATATATATATATATATTAGATTCGAAGAAAAGTACCTACTTCAATTATTATTAATGAATCAAAGAGCATGAAATAATTATTTAGATCATTCTCCTTAATTTGTTTTAATCATAATAAACAATTGATTTTGATGAAATCGCATTTATTGCGATCGTTTAATTTGTTGAAGTGCAATATATAATATATCGGTTATCTAAAGAAGTTAATCACGTGACTGTTCCACTGAGGTAGTAGGAACTAACGCTATCGCAGTAGAGATTTCTGCTGCATATATTTTCATAGAAACGAAAATAGTTCTAGTTTATACCGCCGCCGAAAGAGTACGCTACAATCGTCAAACTCAGGTTGGGGAAAAACCCAATCGATAATCTCCATGGACTTCTGGAAATTTCTCAATATTTTTCTCTTGCTTTTTGATTTCTCTAAAGTAGGTAAAATAAGATACAAAACAAGATTTTTGTATACCCTATAGACCTACGAAGCTAAGAATAATTTGTAAGAAATATTAAGTATCTATTGTTAAACTGAAAAATTTCATTTGGTATTTTTAACTGAATTTATAATTCAGGTAAAAATTCTAAATAAATTATTTTTAATATTAAAAGGACCATGTGAGGAATACTTCCAATTTGAAAATAAAATATATTTCACACAATCCATTCAAATCAATGAAAGATACCATATATGGATTAGAATGAATTAAACAAACGATGTGAAATGCGCCCTTTTGCAATTGTTATTTATTTATTTATTACAAATGGGGACCTCAACAGGCGTGAGCCCAATAACAGAGATCCACTGAATACAAAAGAAGAAAATTGTTGATTCCATAGGAAACAATTCACAAATTACTAAGATTTATTAGATAACAAAGAAGAAGATTAAAATAAAAAAAACGACAGTAGAAACAGCAATCGCAATATTCTTGAATTACTTAAATCTATCAAAGGAACTAAAAGTCAGAAGTGATCATGCCGGCCACACACTATAAGGTAGTTTTTTTGAGAAATTAGCAAATTTTAAAATATTGATATTCCTGGAAAGTATGAGTAATCACCTATTTTTCAATAATGAGATATTCAAATTGGAAAGTGATGTTACAACTGTATATTGAGATAACATAATGCTGATGAACAAATATGAAATAATTTATTTTAAAGTTATTTTTTTTAAAATTTTCCATTCGTTATAGCGGTGAGGATTCAGAACTGATTTAGGACTAGTTCATAACCAATTCGGGATTTACATATTAGGAACGTTCGATTCTAAACCGGTTCCGGTTCAATAAAAATCAGTTATGCAGAAGCCCAAGCCGCTACACCCAAAGCTATGAAAATAACTGAGAATTCACAAGCCCTGCCCACTCAAAAGACGAAAGAAATCAAGAAATAAACCTCTGGCGACTTCTCACAAATTGTACGGTTACATTCAATGATCAACATAACTCAATGAGGCAGCAAATAAAATCATAATCAAAAACGAAATCAACAGCAGAAATCATGTCAACTATACTCAACTACTTACCAGGCATTGTGGAAATATTTGTCTTTCCATATGGAAAGTCGAAAACTAAACAAAATCATCAAAGCCACATATCAAAAAAAAAGGCGTGAGCAGCAGAGCTCCATCACTAGGGTCGTATTTTTCGCGCGAAATGCGATTCTAACAAATAGAATTATATTTTGAAAACTCACGCTTAAATAGAAAACTCATTAAAAAATAGTTATTTATGTACCAAGTGCGTTATATAGATCCTTATGCCCTGAGGGAAACATTCGGCCCGAGGGCCTCTGGCCCGAGGGATGAATGTTGCCCGATGGGCATAAGGATCTAGTAACGCACGCGGTGCATACAAGATTTTATTTTTCACGAAAAAATTATTATATTATGATGAAAGAGCGATTTTAAAATCGTTTCATTGCTCCTATCTATGTTCCTTCTCATAGTAGGCATGTCATTTGTTGATAGTTTGACGTTTGTGAATATTTTTGTCATCATATTCAGTGAATGTCATGCTGCTTTCTCTGTGTAGTATTATAGAAATAATGGAAATAAAAATGAATTTATCCAAGAATATCATAGAAAATGCAGCCAAAGCTGCGAATAATTCATTGCCGGAGAAATCCAGAGTCGTATACGACAAGGATTATGAAGTATTTAATCAACGAAATTTGCTTCATTTCTCCTAGTACAATAAGCGGGCGTTTTGAATCCATTATGCCCGCAAATGCGGGCATAATGGCCTAGGGCATAATGAGTGTGTTTATAGCAACCGTATCCAAGGTGAAATAAACATATTATATACAAGTGAAAAATAAAAATTATTTATTTTATTTAAAAAAAATTGCGAAGTGCATCGTGGTTGAAAAAAGAAGTTGAAACCAACGAAGGAACGTATCTGAAGATCAACGTAATCCACGTACAAAATTTCAGACCTCTATTGTATCGGGTGTACACAGAACGAAAAACGTACGTGAATATAATGAATAAAACCATTGTGATAATGTATTCGGACATCAATTTTCAACCGATGCTCGAGTTCATTGGTTTAATGTATTATTATTAATTGCTTGATGTTCAAGTGATTATATCAATCCCCGAGAGGCATTAATTTCATCACCTAGATTTCAAAACAAAGTACATTCTACTAATGACCATTGTGTATCAGTCAATCAACATCCAGCATGATATCAATGTTTTCTGTACATCAACCGATCACCTGCAGTCATTGAATTAAGGAACGCAGGACGTTAACTCAATCATCGATACATTATTTCTAAGCCATGCGCACAATGACTTTCGAACATCGTTCAATGTTCGGAGACGTTAATATAATGTAAAAATACATCGATCTGAGCCTACAGGTTGCACCTTCTTGAAATTTTTGTTTTCATGAATAACTACACATATATATATATATATATATATATATATATATATATATATATATATATATATATATATATATATATATATATATATATATTATATATATATATATATATATATATATATATATATATATATATATATATATATATATATATATATATATTTATATATATATATATATTTATATATATATATATATATTTATATATATATATATATATATATATGTATATAGTAACAGGTATATAATTGCAAATAGGAAAAAATGTCTATATATTATTGCTAATGCTCCAAGCAATTATGATGGCACTGTCGAACGAGTACGTTCCAAAGATAACTACACAAACAGAAACAAAAGATTCATTGAATTGGAATAATACAATTTATTCATAATTTTTCAAATATTGACATAAGATATGTGTTTTACTGTAGACAATTCCTGGATTGAGGTTTAAAAAAAAGTATTCAATTAACGACCAAAACATAATACTTTCTGGAGAAAAACTTAAATCGGAAAAAAAAGGAAACACACGTGTTTCATTCCTCCCTGAAGTATGTGTCAGGGAGGCGGGCAGCTTGAGTTTGGGATTAACTCCTTCAGCCAGATCAGAGGATACACTTGTATGTACAAGTGCATTAAGGATAGGTGAGACGGGATATTTATGGAACATAGGAAGTGTGGGTAGGGTTCAGAGGATTAATACTGGCCCAGCATTCGCCTTATAAGTTTGCAAGCAGTGACTTACATTACCATGAGGAAACCTCTGAGAAAAACTCATGGCAGACCAGTCGGCCCCGGGGTTTGAACCCGAGACCTCCCAAATGCTAGCCAGCGTACCTAACATACTCGACTAACTAGCTTGGTTAAATCGGAAACATAAATAATATTTAAACAACTATCAACAGCTCTTGTAATATTGAAAAACTTATATCTAATTCCATCGAAGTATGTATACTCTTCTTGAATTTTTGTTATATCTTCGTCAATTGCGAACACAAAGGATTGAATTGAAGTTTTCTTCGAATTCAAAAAGTATATCCATTCTTCAATTTCTTGTGGTGTTTTTGCAAGATATAAAAATGAGTGCTGTAAGTGAAAATTTTTCGTTATGCATTTTTCCAGTAATATCTTTCTTCACAACTTTGTTGGTGGCTGCCTCATCTCGCCCATCTAGAAATAAAAATATATTATGGTCGAGAATGAAAAAAGTGAATTCCAGATTTTAGAAAACTGCTTTTCTTTTTCATTGGGACTCTACTTTTTAGTGAAAAAAGTATGTTATGAACTTAATAAATATGATGTTCACGAAATATGTATCAAGTTACTCTGAAGCTGTCATTTGATTTCATAACAAATGAAAAAAGTGTTTTTTTTTCAACCATGACTAAAACAACCATCATCTGACATAGAATAATAATATCAAGTTACATACCCAGAAAGTGCAGCGTATATATAATAAACTGCAAGTCTGCACTGTTATTCTTAGAAACCTATTTTTATATTATAGATAAGAAGTTTACGTTATAACCAATTGTATTAGCCTTCAGCACTTCTAAGCTTACTCTTGAAGAGAACACATCTCTCTATTATTTCATTTAGTATATAGTAACTTCACCATTATTGTAATAATTGAAATAAACAGTTTTTTAAAAACCCTCTTGGTGTCTCACGATACATATCTGGCGCAGTCGGTAGGATACGTGCAGTTGTGTAAAAGAAGAAATCGCATTTTGCTGAAGGACCGAATTTCCACAACTAGATGTTTCTACATCGAAGCCGTATCCAGAATCAAGAATCTACACTTCGAGAACCAAGACGTAAGAGTAGCAGAAGTCAGGGAAGAAACTACGTGCTTCAGATTTAAACTGTAAGTGCCAAATAGTTCCTTTCGCCTTCCTTACCTTTTTTCAAGTTTAGGGAGATAATAATAAGAAATTAAAGGATTTTATTAATTAATCGCCTTCCTTACTTTTTTTCAAGTTTAGGGAGATAATTTTAAGAAAGCAAATAATTTTATTAAGAAATTAAAAAGAATAATTAATAATCAAAGTGAATAATAAACCCTTGCTGGTAAATAATTGAATGAACACAGTTGAAGATTTATTAAATAATTTTTATATATAGATATATTTATATATTGATAGTTATCAATAAAAGAAGAATCAACTTCTTAAAATTCAAGAAATTTAAGTGACAATGTAAATTTAACTAGAAATATGGTTCCCCCGGTAGTTCCCCCGGTTCAGGTTCCAGAAACCGCCCAAATTAATTGGGATATTTTCGAATTTCAATTAGAGAATATTAAACCATATGATGGTGACGCGAATACTCTCAATAGATTTATCAGAAACTGTGATAAATTTGTTGAAAGATACAGAGTACATAACGACGCAGATTTAAATAAATTAATTTTCGAGTGCATTCACGGAAAGTTAATTGGTAGAGCGGAAATATTTGTAGGTAATCGTGCAGAATTACTTTCTTGGAACGATATCAAAGCCGCCTTACAACAATGCTTCGCAGACAGACGCGATTTAAACTGTATGATACAAAAATTAACAAGGACACGACCATTTAAAAATGAGGCAATGCATGATTTTGGAACACGCCTTCAGGTATTACGAAGTCATGTAATCCAACGAATAGACAACGACACTACCCTACAACGAGACGAAAAAATTTTTCAGTATACGTATTGTGATAAAATAGCCTTAAACACATTTATTGCAGGATCCACTGGTGTCTTGAGAAATAACATGTACCTTAAGAAACTAGAGTCTCTCGAGGATGCAATTGCCTACATTGAGAAATTTAATAATTTTGAAAAATTATATGGTAATTTTAGTAACAATTATCCACGTGATGATTCTTTCAAACAAAATATAATATTCCAGAAAGCAAATTATCAAAATCAACCAAATTTTAATCAATGGAATTATCAACAGCCATATAGACAAAATAATCAAACCAATGTTCCATACGGAAACAATCATTTTGCTGATTATAACCAACATAAAAATTTTATTTCGGAAGATCTTTATATGAATGATTATGATCAAGAAGAGCAATATTTAAATTTAAACCCTGTATACGATCCAGAATATGATCCAAATCAAGTTAATGAAACCGATATTTTAAAACACTCGGTATATCAAACTAATGAAAATCAAAAATTTTCGCGAACAAGCCTCGGAAACTCAGACAGTATAGAATTAAATTCAAACAACCCTTTGCCTTATATAGAAATTCAAAATCCAAAAATGAAATTACTAATTGATACAGGTACTAGTAGGTCATTTCTTCGACCTAAATTTGCAGAAAATTATTATCCCAAATGTATCTACCATAGTAATGTAGATATTACATCAGCATTCGCAAAGAGAACAATAGAATATCAAGCGAAAATTCCTGCGTTTGCAGAGTTCAGCAGTAATTATCATATTAAATTTATCTTATATGACTTCCATGAATTCTTTGACGGAATCTTAGGATTAAAAGATATCATGAATATGAATCTAAATACAGACTTTTCCAATGGCGTGCTATTTAATGACACTGTTGCCATTCCTATCACATTCAGAATACCTGAAGATAAAAGGTTCGAGTTCACTATAAGACCTTATGAAAAATTAATTAAAAAACTCCCAGTAACAATTCCTAATGGTGAAATATTAATAGATGAACAAGAAGTAGGAAAATTACATGTACCCGAAATTTTAACAGTAGCAAAAAGAGGTTTCGCAAAAGTAGAAATAATAAATACCACGAATAGGCCCATTACAACAAATTTAATAAAACCCCTTGCTGCGTACCCATTCTCCTATTTGGATAAGAAAATTATTACTAGAAAACGAACAAAATTATCCCAAGAGCTTTTGGACAAAGTTAGAGTTTACAAGTACCCTTATTGTTATAAAATAGGAAGTAAACATAGTATTGAAGTAAAACAGGAAGCTCCAAATCAGTCCAAAATCTATAAATATCCGGAAAAACATCTTGAAGTTAATGAACATAAACAGAGTCAATTATCATATGAAAAATTTCTTAGTCAATTTCAGCACAAACGAATAAATAGCGAAAATATAACAGAAGAGAATGATAATTTATTCAATGCACCAACCAATTTTTCTCTCTGTCACAGTGTAAGTAAAGATTTCCATATGAATAAAGGCATCGCCCTTCAGTTCAAAATTAAATATAATAATGTTACTGAATTACTTTCACAAAATAAAAATGTTGGCCAAGTTGCTTGTATACGTAACCAAAACAGAATGCTTTACTACCTTATAACTAAAAATAATTTCTTTGATAAACCAACATATGAAAATGTATTTTCTACATTATTGTCTTTAAAACTATTATGCTTACAAAACAGAGATAAACATATTGCCTTTCCGAAAATATCGTCAGGACTTGATAAATTAGATTGGAATAAAATTTATGAAATGATTAAATACGTATTCTCGAATTGCGATATACAAATAAAAATTTATACAAATCCACAAATTCCACAAAAAGTAACAAGTCAATTAAATAACGAGAATCTTGATGAATTAGATCAAATAATACAAGATGCACTTGGAAAAATATTCACACTACCAGAAATCTCGGTAAAAGTACACACACCTATTGAAAATTCAATATTATCAACCCCAATAACGGATAAAGATTTAAACCCCTATAAATATCAGATAAGTTTGATTTGTAACGAAAATACGAAAAGAAAAGCAACAGATCTTAGAAATTTAATTAAGAAACAAAAAGGTCAAAAAGACTTAAATAAAAATGAAGAGATTTACTTTAAGCCAAAATCTCGAGCTAAAATCAAGGAAGAATACCAGAAAATACCTAGGAAAATCATTGGTCGCATTAAGAACAAAAATCCACGAAATAAACGCTTCTATCATAGGAATCGAATAAAATAAAATAACAGCAGACAACGGTACGGAAAATAAAAATCATGACTTAGGAGACTTTCGTAAACTTCATAAAATTGAGTTACATTTTACTATTGTGAAAAAAAAGAAAATAATAATTCAAATTCACCAGTAGAACTATCTCACTCACTTATTGAACATTTTTGATGTTTTAGAGAAAATAACAAAGAATTATCAGTCAATCAGTTAAATAAACATTCTATTTTACCCTACAATAATTCAATTCATTTTATAACTAAATTTACCCCATTTGAAATAATTAAAAACGACGGTATATTATTACAGACAAATAAAGGTACATATCATAAAAGTATAGGACGAAAACCAAAAGTAAATCCAAATATCTTACAGGTACAAGAAGATGAAGTTTTGGATGACCCTGGTATACCTGGCATGTCGAATAGCGACAATTGATAGCAACGACGGAGAAATCAGCGTAACAAAGCTGAATAGCCTTATATTCCCCATTAGATTAGGAGCATGCAGAATAATTTATACTAAGCATTCATTTATTCATTACTTAGATTTAAGCGAAATAGTCAGACAAGCAGATGCTTTGAACAATAACTTCATTCAAGTTAGACGGAGAGTCGTAAATGTAAACAGTTCAAATGAAAATCCTATCTCATATCACGGCCTAGTAAGCGGAATGTTAAGTAGAACAGAATTCTTAATTCAAACGCTACAGAGGAAAATTGAAAATATTTCACCACATATTCGAGCAAAACGAGGATTATTTAACGGTATAGGTAAATTAAATAAATGGTTATTCGGAAACCTAGATTCTGACGATGGCGAAAAATACAATAAAGCAATAGAAATCTTACAAAGTAAACAAAAGGAAATTGTACAAGAGGTCAACCTACAGGTGTCACTGTATACAAGATCAATAAATCATTATAATAAATCATTAAATACACTCTCGCAAAATCAAATCAAATTACAGAATAATTTGAGAAAGTTCCAATTGGTAATTAAAACTACAATAGAAACTTATGAAAACTATATCACTTTCCAAGGGACTATAAGTCAAATAAATTTAGATTGTCAAAATATGATATCCTTTATAAATAATATTGAAAATGCAATTTTATTCGCAAGATCCAATTCAATCCATCATTCAATTATTTCTAGTAAAGAGATTAGAGAAATGATAACTTATTTAACTAAAATATATGAATCGTCACAGATTCCAAAATTCAAAAATACTTTAACGTATTATCATTTATTAGGGACTCAGGTAACTTTCACAGAAAATAAAATTATATTTGCAATTCATATTCCAATCATGAGACCAAAAATCCTTGATTTTTATCACATTTACCCAGTTATCCAACATAATAAAATTTTTACCCCAACCTATCCCTATTTGGCACGAACGTCACAAGAAGCTTTAGCACAAAAAGAAGAATGTCCAAAAATCGAAGACATCTACTATTGCAGAGATAACATAATCCTAGAAGACAACTGTACACTTCAATTACTCGATGGAATACCACCCAATCAATGTATTACCACCGATCTCACCTTTGAACAATCTATAATTGAACAAGTAACCAGAGACGAAGTACTTATTATACCGGCAAAATCGAACCGTATATTATCAAGATGTACAAGAGATCAATTCCTGGAAATCAACCATCCTTCTTTAATCAAGATTCCAAAGGATTGCGAAATATCAATTAACCATTTGAAATTCAAAAATAATGAACAAATTCGACAAGGAACACCACTCATTCTACCAAAAGTTGAAATATCAGTAACAAGAAGCAGAAGCAGCTTTCAAAGCTCAAATATATCGAAAATAGACTTTGATAGTCTTTATGAAATAAATAATTTAGCGAAGCAGCTAACACCAATTGAAGAACCCAGTATTCCGAACAAAATTTCGACTTCAATAACTTCAACAATTTTAATAATCGTCATTCTGCTAATAACTTCAATATTTTACATTTTATGGAAACAACGATCAACACCAAGGACCATAAAGGAAGAAATTGAACTACAAGAACCTCAAGAAGACGCCGAAGCAGCCGTCAATAGCCAACGCAAAAATAAATCCTTCATTTTTTCGACTTAGGGATGGAGGAGTTACATACCCAGAAAGTGCAGCGTATATATAATAAACTGCAAGTCTGCACTGTTATTCTTAGAAACCTATTTTTATATTATAGATAAGAAGTTTACGTTATAACCAATTGTATTAGCCTTCAGCACTTCTAAGCTTACTCTTGAAGAGAACACATCTCTCTATTATTTCATTTAGTATATAGTAACTTCACCATTATTGTAATAATTGAAATAAACAGTTTTTTAAAAACCCTCTTGGTGTCTCACGATACATATCTATCAAGCTCTTTTTGAACTACTAACATTAGCATCACGGGGTGGAAATCATTCACTGAAATACACAATCTACTCAAGCAGATTACTTACTTTCCTCGATATTTTCGATTTCCAATGGGCCTAGTAAAAACTCAATCGCCTTGTCTTTGACATTTCCATTGAACAGAAATGCAATGATTTTGGCACTTCTTTTTCACAGTTTTTGAGAAAACAATTATCATTTTCGTTCTTCATGGTTGAGTCCATATCAATCTAGAAGTAAATTTATAATAGTTAGTTGCAACTATAGCTATATTATATTGAATAGGTATTACATGAAATTATACAAGATTAAATTAAAAATCATGAAAAATATACTAGTTGACCATGGACAATTTAATATATTACATAAAGTGAACAAGGAAAATTCTTCAATAATTTAAAAAAAAACATACCTACGCCACAGTTGCAAAGTAGACATCTCATGTCATGAAGTTTGTATTCTAGCGACGGGTTTCTGCATTTTCGATCTTGAATTCGGTGAATCGGTGAATTGTTAGTTTCCAATATCTTTGGTGGAGGGCGCTCTGGGTTGTTATACAGATAGTTGTCCGACCATGATTTGTATTGGGGAAAAGTAAATACTGAATAAATATGAAGGTGCTTGGAATATTTCGGTTTCTACTTCAGATCCAGATCACACTTACAAGTATGGTCACAACCTGCAATAAATTATTATTTTTCAAGATGATGTTGAAATAGTGTAGACCGTCAAATTTTAGTAAATAGTAGATTTTTTGTGAATACAATTTTCTTTTCAGTAATTTAGTGAATTTACAGAGGTATTTAGCAAAACAATGTATGAGCAAGTTCCATTATTGAGCATATCTATTTTTTATAGCAAAATTCATAGTAGGTAGTTTGCGAAATAATGTAAAAATTGTTCAAAATGCAATATATTTATATATTACAAGTGCTCGAAACACACCATGTTTTCATTCTTTCGTCTCTTTTAACACTGTTCAGTGTAACTACTTATTCTTTGAGATTGTATTCTGGCAAAAAATATTTTCGTAACTTTTATTCAAATGTTATAAAAAACTAACAAGATTAAAATAATACAGTTACTGTACTTACCACCTTCTAAAGAAACTGCTTCCACAAAAATTTACTTATACACAAATAACACTTCACCATTTGGCTGTTAGCGTTAGATAGATACTCGTATAGCGAATTAGGCGGAAATTTGGCATATTTACGTTGAGACGGTGGGGGTGCAGCCAAAAATTCATCAATCCATGATTCTTTGAGCATTGTCCCAATGCTCTCGGACATTGACCGAATGACTTAATACATTAGGTGATGAACGCAGTGCATTGCTATAATGAACTATACATAGGTTAATGTTTTCAATCATTAATGTTATGCCTATTGAACATAGCTTTATTAAAAGAGGGATTATGACAATGTATCGTGATGATTAAAGGTACATAGTATTGATCACCATGTAGTCATTAACTTGATGTATTTTTTACATTGCTCTGGTGTAAATAACATTATAAAGATGACTTTTTTCATTAGATTCATGATTCAATTACATTATCATAATGACATAGATTTCATTATAACAACCAAATCGTTGATTGATCAATCACTGAAATTCATTATTATCAATAAATTTCGACATTGTCCTAATGAAAAATACGTTATGATAATGAATATGCGGTCAATCATTGGCAGTGATTGATATCAGGCTCATTATTATTTTCTGTGTACCACAAGGATCTATTTTGGGCCCTTTATTATTTCTATTATATACCTCAGATCTACCAAATGTTGTATCTGATTGTACAATGCAGCTGTATGCTGATGACACTCAATTGATTCATTGCTTCGACCCATCCAATGTTCCGGCTGCAAACGATTCCAATTTTCAGCTAACTCGACTCGGTGATGGGAGCCAGAGGCGGGGCAAGACCTTAATTTGATGTGGGCAAGGTAAATTTCGCGAGGCCCTATTCTTCTCTCCTAACATTCATCGGCTAACTTTTGCCAGCTACTTTTCTATTCCTTTTTGGTGGCAATAATCTCAACAAGTGGTGGTCTATGTAATTAACAGACAACGAACAGTAAATTTTTATCACCGTTTTTCAAAATCACCACTCTTCGTGAGCAATATTTGACTTTCATTTTATTTGCTGGTATTAAAAAATCTGTTTTTTACCGGCTTTTAGGAGATTGTATAGGTTGCTCGCTGTCTTCATAATCAAACATGCTTTTTTTGGCTACCCTTTTATTTTTAAAGTCTTTACTTTTCTCATTAATTTTGTTCAAAACCTAATTACAACCACCAAATGTGTCTGATTTGTTCTGTTTGATTTTTTAAGCTTTCGGTGCATTGAAAAACTCCGTCAAATTGCAGTAATATATCCTCCACTGCCCCAGTTATGATATCCCACCTGGTGTGTGATAAAGGCTTCATAGTCAGCTTCAGTTTGCCTTTGATAAACTTGCAGCGTTTGCTGGAACTTATAGCAAAATATCAAATAAATTTTCTCAATAAAACCAGAAACTGTTTTTGCTACCACATAAATATTTGCGTCTACTAACAGCAGATCCCAGCTATGAAAACCGCATGGTATAAATTTATACCACCTAGAATTTATACTTAATATTCGAGTTTCAACTCCACTATTTACGATTACCATATTTGCACTATTGTCATAGTCTTCGCCACTACAGTTTTGAATATCTACGCCATTTTCTTCTAGCTCTCCCAGTATTGTAGATATTAATTAAATATTCTTCAGTCGTCTCAATGACAGCAAAAAATCTGATAAAGTTTTCTTCTATTGTGTTGATTAATGTACTACAATATCTTAAGATAGCTGACATTTGTTCAATTTTAATACATTATCTAGTGCAGTCCACTAAAAAAATAATATATTGTCAAATCACTTCATCAATAACTGTTATGCTAATATATATATATATATATATATATATATATATATATATATATATATATATATATATATATATATATCTGACGGCTCCAGCGCTGAGGCAGCCATATCTGAGCCTCCTAGGTCCGCGAGGCCGTAGGCGGTCGCCCACGTCGCGTACGCCTTACGCCGCCACTGATGGGAGTCACTGGAGATGCCAATATGTACCGGGAATATATATATATATATATATATATATATATATATATAATATATATATATATATATATATATATATATATATATATATATATATATATATATATATATATATATATATATATATATATATATATATATATATATATATATATATATATATATATATATATATCTATATATCAAATATGAAAATTTTTAGAAAATCGTGGTTTAGGAAGTGTAAATAGTATAGAAAAAACTACTCCTGCACTGTGCTTTCTTTCGATACAGTACAATAGTATTATATATATATATATATATATATATATATATATATATATATATATATATATATATATATATATATATAATAGGATAAAATACGACTAAAAAAAAATTGACTCATATTTTGAAATATCAAACCGAATTGAAAAGTAGAATACCATCAAGAATTAAATTTTGACAGTAAAATTTTTATTTTTTACTGATTGTAATATCTTTAGATTTAAATATTTCGTCAATCAAAAATTACTGATCTTTCACATTGTTGGAAGTTCCCGCATGAGCGCCCGCCTTAAGCATCTATTTTTATTTTGTTTCTGATACATTTTATTTTAATCTAATATTCAGTTCTTTTGTGCAATCATTAGAAACTTATTCAAATGTATAAACGTTATTACTGTTATGAGTCATTGAAATATCTTTTTTTAATGCTGATTAAATTGGACTTTTTTTAGTTTGTTATTGAACCGTAGTTCAAAGATACCTCCTAGCATTTTTTTATAGATTTAATTAATTTTGTAGGCTTCTTAATGGCTGCATCGAAAACATATTCAAGGATTAATATATTTTTATCAACTAAAATTTCGATGAATGAAATATCCAATTATTTATCTTCATTAACACATTTATGACATTAACGTTGTTTACATAATCGAACTCTATTCTTGTTCCAAGAATTAATTCCTTGCAATATAAGATCTCGAAAATTTATGAAGATATTGAGACAAAATATTATTGTTTTCAACGCCATAAATTCCACTCCGTTAGCCTAGCCTAGAGCATTGAATATTAATTTCATAACATGGCATGGATCCAGGATGAGACAAAGCGTTTCAATCGTGTTCGAATTCGAAACAAACAAATTTTTTAGATTCGCTTCCAAATACGCACATTGATAAGTCGACAATGTGGCTATTAAATGAAAAGTAGAGATCAATTTCTGCATCAGTTAGGCCAAAGCATCACAAATTCACATTAAACTTCAGTTAATTTGAAGTCTCTATAATCAAAACCCAAATCAAAGATAATTATCTTCTAGCTGTCAGCAAATATGATCTCTTTTTCCTGAACTACCCTTCTTCTTCTTCTTAAGGTGCCTATTCGTTTAGAATGTCGGCAATCATCCTGGCTATGGTAATTTTATTAAGTACAGCCCTGAAAAGACCAGTTGTAGTTGTTGAGTACCAAGTCCGCAGATTTTTTAGCCATGAGATTCGTCTACGACCCGGTCCTCTTTTACCCTTTTAGCAGGTTTTCACTTTGATAACCTGCTTATTAAAATAGGTGCGATTAGCAAAGTTGGACCTAGGACCTAGATAGTTTTTCGTTTTATGACTTTTTATGATGCTTGGCACCAAAAACTCAATTTCATATATATCTCTCTCTCTATCAGGCGCGGATCCAGAGGGGGGGGGGACGTGCAATTTTATAGCAATAGGGTTGAGAGTTTGAAAATATGTAGTTTCGTATGATATCTCAGATGAGATTATTTTTGGTTCGAAATGGAAGGGGGGTTGACCCCCCTAGGGGGAAAATAAATCTTGTTTACGGGATAAATGGCGCAATTTTATAGCAATAGAGTTGAGAGTTTGTAATTAGGTAGTTTTGTATGATATCTTGAATTTTGGTTCGAATTGAATGGGGGGTTGACCCCCTGGGGGAAGAAATGAATCTTGTTTACACGATAAAGCTCGCAATTTTTGAGTAATAGGGTTGAAAGTTTGTAAGTAGGTACTTTCGAAAGATATCTTGGAAAGGATTGGTTTTGGTTCAAATTGGTGGGGGGGGTTGATCCCCTACGAGAAGAAATAAATAATGTTTACATGATCAAGGACGTAATTTTGGAGCAATAGGATTGAAAGTTTGTGAGTAGGTAGTTTCGTATGATATATTGGATGGGATTGGTTTTGGCAGAAATTGCTTGGGGGGTTGACCCTCCAAGAGAGGAAATAAATTTTGTTTACACGATAGAAGGCACAATTTTGGGACCATATGGTTGAAACTTTGTATGTAGGAAGTCTCGTATCTTGAAAGATATTTATTTCGATATAAATTGGTTGGGGGGCTTGACCCTCCGGTGGAGGAAATAAATACGTTTTATACGATAGAGGGCGCAATTTTTTCATTTGGATTTGGAACAAAAATCATATTTGAATGAATATATTTTTCAAACTTATTATACTTTCTGAAAATCTGCTTTTCTAATGCAGCTCGCTGCGATAGAGTTTTTTTTATACTTTGGAGTATTTATTGTAGTAGTTCATAACGGTTAGAGTTCCTCATGATGTGTCCCAAATACTCCAGTTTCCTTGTTCCTTGTTTTGATGGTTTCCATTATCTCCAATTCCTTGTTCATACGTTGCAAAACGGCCTGATTGGTAATATGATAGGTATACGAAATTTAAAGGATTTTCGGTACAGCCAGAGCTCAAACGCCTCGAGTTTTTTGATAGTGGCTTATCTTAATATCCACGATTCTACGCCATAGATGGAAGGAAAGGAAACATACATGTTTCATTCCTCCCTGAAGTATGTGTCAGGGAGGCGGGCAGCTTGAGTTTTGGATTAACTCCTTCAGCCAGATCAGAGGATACACTTGTATGTACAAGTGCATTAAGGATAGGTGAGACGGGATATTTATGGAACATAGGAAGTGTGGGTAGGGTTCAGAGGATTAATACTGGCCCAGCATTCGCCTTATAAGTTTGCAAGCAGTGACTTAAATTACCATGAGGAAACCTCTGAGAAAAACTCATGGCAGACCAGTCGGCCACGGGGTTTGAACCCGAGACCTCCCAAATACTAGCCAGCGTACTCTACGCCACCGAGAAAATATAGAATCTGTGAAGCCTGAACTTTGTAGTTGAGGCAAGGAATGCGCTCCCAAAAATCGACGACATTTTAAGGTACACTGTTCTGTGAATCCTAATGAACGCAAACTGCCGATAATAAATGTGATGTTATGTCCATCTAACCTAATTCACCTTCATCCAAAGTTACTTCTAAGGGAGCCCCTGTGAAGATGACGCTGTTAAGTCTGTTTTTTAAACATATCTCAAAAAATTCGCTAACTAAAAACTTCAAACTTGATACATTCCCGCGGTGCTAAATTTTTTACTCCAAACCGACGTTTTCTATTTCCATCAAAAACGTACAACGTGGAAGGGGCAACGGGTTTATTTGGTTGAATTTTTTGTGTATAATTTTTTGGACAAGTTTTACTTCAAACTCAAAAACTATAAGGTACTTTTCAAAAAAAATGTGCTCCTGTTTGATTTCGCTATTAGGTACCGGTTTCTGGAAAAATAAATTTTAATTTGTTCGCCAACTCTCTTTTATTCTCTGAAAAAATGAAGATTATTAACAACAAGAATAATTATTCAATTTCAATACATATGTTCTACATGACGACCATTTGTTGCAAGACATAAATTCTTCCCGAGATCCTTTCGTTTCTGTCAGGAAAATAAAAAACTCGTGAGCAGCCTAGCTCCATCACTAAGGTCTTATAGGCGAGCGGCGTACCCCAAAAAAGAGCTCTCGTTAATGAAGAACCCATAACTTTTTGGTAACCGACAAATTTTGGTACCAAAATGTTTGTTGCAAAAATATGCACAACTTTTCTCAACAAAATGTTTCGATTAGAGTGGGAGAACATTGTGTTTTTTGAGAAAAACTGGTTTCTTTTTCGAAAGTAATATGAGCTCGGATTACGATTCAACTCGCTGTCAATTTTTTCCACTTTTATATATTGAAATGAAACTTTTACGGTTTGATCGTAATATTACGCACTTTTAAAAAATGTTTAGATTGATAACCAAAGTTGACCTGTTTTGATGTTACGTAACTATATATAATTATTTAACGAATAATCGGGTTTTTATCTTCGTCGAATAAAAGAGTCGAGGAAATTTTCAAACTGATGCTTACAATTAATAAGGTTTTAATTAATATAGTCTTAAGAAGTTTTTGGCAAAATTGCAAGAACTTGTGTTGCAGAGAACGAAATCTATAGCACTTCGAATATACTGCGCGCGATTATCGTTTGAACGTACACTCGCCATCAATTTATCCTCTCACTATCTATCGCTATTAATAAATCAAATTTTTATGTAACTATCTTCTTTAAAAAGTGAATGAATGTTTTAAATAAATTTTACAGACGTTTATTATCATAAATTTTTATTATTGTTTTACATTTTTTTATATTTTTTGTATAATAAAGTTATAGAAAAGTAATATATACAAAGATAAAGAAAAATGATATCATTTATTTGTTAACAAAATTCATTATTTAGCTCTGGATCATCACAAGCATTTTCATCGTATTGGTTTTTACTCATATTGCAACATGGTTCAGAACAAGAGCATATATCACAACAGTCTAATTCAGGTGCAAAACATGGGCACACAATGTTTGTACGGGGTTTATTTCTGCTTTTGCACGAACAAAAATCTTTTGGCAGATATTCCATCGCGGTATTATCTTCGAAATAATTTGGAAGTAATACTTCATCTTGTTGAATCAAACCATAGTTCGTTACTTCAAAAGATATCATTTCTGATAAAGTAGCTTGATTCCACTCATTAATTTGCCACATAGATCTTAAAATATGTTGTTTTAATGCTGATTCCAACGGGGGCAGTTTATCTATAGGAGTATTTTTTTCAATGGCTAAACAAGATCTAAGAGAATGTACACAAAAGTTATCAGCTTTTGATTTTTTTGAGGGGGCATATGCTGAAGCTAGGAAATTACTAACAATCTTTATAGCTTGCTGTATCCGTAAATTTGTCAAATTTGAAAAAGTTCGTAAATCATTCTCACTCGTTTTTTGCAAAGCAGCGTACGCTTTTTTCTTTCCAATGGAGAGGAAACTGGAAGTAGTATATCACATCCACTTATAGCGTGAAGAGGCAGAAGTGAATCAGTGATGCTTGAACCAAGTTTGTTAGCCAAAATATGTAGGTATTGGTATGTATATTCGTTGATTTAATAAAGGAGTTACAGTCCCTGTATAAAACCATATTGAATGAAGTGTTACTTCCAAATTATTTCGAAGGAAATACCGTGATGGAATATCTGCTAAAATATTTTTGTTCATACAAGAGCAGAAATAAACCCTGTACAAACATTGTGTGCCCATGTTTTGCACCTGAATTAGACTGTTGTGATATATGTTCTGCTCTTGTTCTGAATCATGTTGTTCTGAATCATGTTGCATCATGTTGCAATATGAGTAAAAACCAATGCGATGAAAATGCATGTGATGATCCAGAGCTAAATAATGAATTTTGTTAACAAATAAATGATATTATTTTTCTTTACCATATTACTTTTCTATAACTTTATTATACAAAAAATATAAAAAAATGTAAAACAATAATAAAAATTTATGATAATAAACGTCTGTAAAATTTATTTAAAACATTCATTCACTTTTTAAAGATGATAGTTACATAAAAATTTGATTTATTAATAGCGATAGATAGTGAGAGAATAATTAATGGCGAGTGAACGTTCAAACGATAATCGCGCGCAGTATATTCGAAGTGCTATAGATTTCGTTCTTTGCAACACAAGTTCTTGCAATTTCGTCAAAAACTTCTTAAAACTATATTAATTAAAACCTTATTAATTATAAGCATCATTTTGAAAATTTCCTCGACTCTTTTATTCGACGAAGATAAAAACCCGATTATGCGTTAAATAATTATATATAGTTACGTAACATCTAAACAGGTCAACTTTGGTTTTCAATCTAAACATTTTTCAAAAGTGCTTAATATTACGATCAAACCGTAAAAGTTTCATTTCAATATATGAAAGTGGAAAAAATTGACAGCGAGTTGAATCGCAATCCGAGCTCATATTACTTTCGAAAAAAAAACCAGTTTTTCTCAAAAAACACAAAAAAAAAGTTGTGCATATTTTTGCAGCAAACATTTTGGTATCAAAATTTGTCGGTTACCAAAAAGTTATGGGTAGGTGTCATAATTTTGGGGGTACGCCGCTCGTCTATTATATATTCTGAAAAATCACGCTTAACGCAAACTGAATTGAAAAGTGGGAAATAATTTATTTGACTAAAACACAAAATTCACGAAGTGCATCGTTGTTGAGAAAAAAAGTTGAAACTAACGAAGAAAAGCACCTCAACATCTACTTATTCCAAATACTAAATTTCAACCCTCTATCGTAAAAAAAAAGAGAAAAAGGAAAAAAGAGCTGAATTAAAAAAATTATCTTGAGTCAACATAAACTCAATGTACGTACCTAATTTCAACCCTCTAACTCAATCTGCAGAATCTGTGGAATTTTTCAAAAACCATGGAAAATCAAGAAATATCTATGTAAAAATGGCGGCGCTTGGAAAAATTTAACCGAATTTTGATAATTTCGTTCTGCAACGAAAACAATCCCATGTAAAATTTCCGGCTTATTTGGTGTGATACGAACCGCTGGGGCTGGAGATATTAATATGTACCCGGAAGGATATTTATATGAAAATCAGAAATATCTACGTAAAAATGGCGGCGGTTGCAGAAATTTACCCAAATTCTTCTGTTCTGTAATGAAAACAATTCCAATTACCAAATTCAGCTCATTCGACTCGATGGGAGCCGTTGGAGATGTCAATGTGTAGGTACCGGGGAAAAGAAAAATAAAACTATATATATATATATATATATATATATATATATATATATATATATATATATATATATCGTGGTCTACGAGCTGTAAAACGGATGAAAAAAATACTACCGCACCTGCCTGCTTTCTTTGATACACGTTGAACGTCAGGCCCGTATCCAGAAATTCGTTTCGGGGGGGGGAGGGGGCTCAAAGACGAAAATCACTCGAAAATGTGGACTTATTTGAATAAATTCAGGGTAAGGCGAATCACACATCACACACACCTTAAAATAGTAATTTCCTCGATTTTTTCTTCGCCAAGCGGTCGAGGACTTCCTCCGGATCAACAACAGTATCCCAGTGAATTGACATCATCGCGAGTGCACTCAGCCTGTCGTGGCCCATCACACTACGAGGTAGAGTTTTTATCCTCTTCATTGTTGAAAACGATCTTTCGACACTAGCCGTTGTGACTGGAAGAGTAGCCATAACCTTGAGAAGAAGATTGATCCCGCGAAAAAATTTTCTGTCACAATACTCCAACAGTTTCAAAATTTCGGTCGATGGGTCAATGGATGATATCTTTGCACACCATAATTTGTATTCAGCATGAACTGCGGACAACGGCATTTCGTCTTGAAAGTATGGACCTAATTTTTCCAGTTCATTCAGTTTTTTCTCGCAAGCATATCCTGGAAGCAGCAGTTGGAAACTTGATAGAATATCTTCGTTCTTGACAAATCTGTCCGTCAAATTTTGTATCAAAGTACGATACAAGGAATGAATGTGGTGACTCTGAAATACTCTTCATTCGATGTCGTTTGCGGATTTGCACGAGATTTCTGTCGTGATGTAACTCTGGGAGCTTGAAGTTCAGTGTCAAAAAGGTCCGCGGAAAATTTCGACGCCACTTGAAAAATTTCTCTGAAAGTGTCATTTGCGGTTTCACGCATTTGTTGGAGTGAACTCAACACTTCATTTGTATATTTCACAGCTGAAACGAAATCTGCAGATTTATTTTGAAGGAAAATCGACAGTGGAAGGGTCAAACTGAACAGTTTTTCACAAAGAACAGTGCTCACTAAAAATTCACTTTTTTGACATGCTGCGTGAAGAGTTGATGCCATTGAAGATATGGTCCACGTTCTTTGAGCGATTTCTTCTAAAGCCACGACAATGCATTCGAGGAGTTCTAAAAACACAATGATACTGTCATGCCTTTCGATAAATCTTGTGTCACAAAGCCGGAGAAGTCGTTTCTTTTTACTATCTGGAGCATGTTCTTGGATAGTTTCTTGAAAAATTTTGTTTGCATTCGAATGATTCCTGAACAAATTTACAACTTAACTAACAACTCCAAGACAGCTGCGTATTGCTGGAACAGACATGGCATTCGATAGAGCAAGGTTTAAACGGTGACTGGCACAATGAATGTATCTTGCCTTCGGATAATTTTCTCTAATTCTTGTTTGTTCTCCACTTAAATGACCTGCCATATTTGCTGCCCCATCGTATCCTTGCCCAACACACTTGGTCATTTTCTGTGAAGAATATCGAATGGAAAAAATTTTCACAAATTTGGGGATTTCGGGGGGGAGGCCCGGGCCCCCCGGGCCCCTCCCCTGGATACGTGCCTGTTGAACGTTGTGATGGCAATAAAGAACGCGGGTTGGTAGTAAACAATTCATCACTCATTCATTTAATGACGTTACAGCCCGCAGTGGGTTTTCGTCTTTTCAATAAGTTTCTGCCATTCGGTTCTGTTTCTACTCAGATTCTTCCATCCTTCAATTTTCATTGTTTTTAGGTCGCTTTCTACTTCGTTGGCCATCTTTTTCTCGGTCTACCTCTGTTTCTTCCACCCACTGGTTTCCACTCGAGGATTTTTCCTGGTGTTCTTTCTTCATCCATCCTCATAATATGCCCTGCCCTAGACAGTCTTCGGCTTTTAATGAATTTCGCAATATCTGCGCACTCTATCAGGTTATCCAGCTCAAAATTCATTCTTGATCGCCATGTTCCATCTTCGTTTTGCACTGGTCCAAAAATTTGTCGCAAAATTTTTCGCTCGAAAGTTATCGAGAGCATCTCATCTTTCGTGGTTAAGGTCCATGCTTCACAGCCGTAAGTAACAACCGGCCTAATGATACTTCTATATATTTTTAATTTGGACATACACTTTATCACTGCATCGTTAAATCATGTACGAAGTTTGAAGTTTGTAGGTAGCGTTTTTTTTGGGATATGCTTGAAAAAACTGACTTTACAGCGCCACCAAAGAACGTCCTTAAAAAGAACTTTTGAATAAAGGTAAATTTGGCGAGCTAGTATATATATATATATATATATATATATATATATATATATATATAGAGAAATCTATATATATATATATATATATATATATATATATATATATATATATATATCTATCTATATATATATATATATAAATAAATATATAATATATATATATATATATATATATATATATATATATATATATTAATATATATATATATATATATTTATATATATATATATATATATATATATATATATATATATATATATATATATATATATATATATCGCGAAAGTACCTATATAATTTTTGTATTTGTTCCATTTTATTGATCTTCAGTTCTCGTCATTAGCGAAGAAATGTGGTATTTTCGAAGTGTTCATTGATGTGGATGTGACATATGCTTCGTATGATTAATACTGCGTATCACTATCGCATGTTTCATTTCCTTATCATTGTACTAATGTTTGATTCTACAATAATTGCTAAACCAATAACACATATTTATACTCGAGGTGTAACGAGAGAAATCGGAATAAGTCAATGTCATTATCGGTAATATATGATATGCATTAGAGCATATTACCGAGATGAGAAGAAGTTACTCTTATACTCATATAATTTTTCATTTCTTGGAGTTTTTCAGAAGTTAACAATTTCTACTGAATAATGGAGTGTTGCTTTGTTGTACAATTTGAAGCTTCACTAGAATATTATTTATTGTCAATCGATTGTAAATGATTTCATCAGTTTTTTGTGTTAATTTGTTTGTGTTAAACTTTTGAGAATGTCACGAATTTCTTCACATTAAATGTTCGGTAAAGTCGGTTTTCAAACTCGAAAGGCCAAAAAAATATACATATATATATATATATATATATATATATATATATATATATATATATATATATATATATATATATCTGTTGTGTCGTATGTTTTCTCGGATGGTGGAATGAATCAGAGAAAGATTCCGGGGTTCAATCCGATTTCGGAAGTTTTGTTGGCGCTGAGAAGCACCGTTTGTTTCACGACGTTTCGCCAAAATCTCATTTGGCATTTTCAAGTGCTGCTGTACGTCTGGTGACTCGACGGCAACTACTGTTCGCCTCCGCTTGCGTCTGGGTTTTATTGGCATTGGCTGGTCTCGTTTCCTGATTGGCCGGTTCGCTGCATAGGCTCCGCCCCCTCACTTCTTGACTTTCTTCCTCGATGTTAGTTTTTACGTCTTGTGTTGTTTTATGCGTTTTCGTGTTTTTTAAAATTATTTTCCAAGTCAGTGGAATATTTAGAGCATCGTCTCGTTTGTTTAGGTGTCCTGATTTTTCTATTTCTAGAGCTTCTCTTATGGTACGGATCCTGTAGTTTTCTATGGATGCTATTTCTCTTGAAAACGGTGCTTCTCAGCTTCTCAGCGCCAACAAAACTTCCGAAATCGGATTGAACCCCGGAATCTTTCTCTGATATATATATCTGTATATATATATATATATATATATATATATATATATATATATATATATATATATATATATATATATATATATATATATCTGTGTATATATATATATATTTATATATATATATATATATATATATATATATATATGGATATATGTTTATATATACAGGGTTGAGATAAAGTATGGAACCAAGTAAATATCTTTTGAACGAAAAGGACAATATATATGAAATTTTGCAGGTAAGTGCAAGGGCGCAAAATGTATCCGATGTAAAATTTGTTGTTGATAATATACTTCGGGTTGAACCGAAAATACCCTCAATTTTTTTAATTTATATGGGACCTCCTGTACATCTTTGCAGATGTTGGAAGAGCTTGTGATTTTGAATTCGTACATACTGGGTTTAGTGTAAAAAATCTGTATACACGAGGAATTATCGCAGTTTCAACTCCTTTTGAGTTTTCACATTACTGTTAAAAAACGTTCGGATAAACAAATTGATGTGTGTATGCATATGTAGTAAGTAATAAATATCAGATGCATTTTGCGCCATTGCACTTACCTGCAAAATTTCATATTTTATATGATTAATATACCTAATATTGTCCTTTTCCGTGTTTCGGACTCTTTGGCCCTCATCAAAACGTCGTAGCCAAGTATGCGATATAAAACCTGGAAATTAAACAGCAACAACAAGCAGAATCCCTTACTTCGGAAGACAATCACACATTTGTGGTACATTGTTCGAACTCTCCGGTTTGGGAGATTTGGTCAAACTCTGACCACGAAGGCGATTTACCATCGCATACTTAGGTACGCCGATCTGATGAGGACCAAAGAGTCCGAAACACGTGTCAACGGCTGCTTCGACATTATGCGGTCAAGACCGATAATTTTGCTTGTTTAATATATATATATATATATATTCAAACGTCAACTTTTTAATAAAATCGAGTTTTTTAAGATTCAACAAGCCTGTTATTGCTAATAATTATCATAAGATTAGAAATAGTTCACAGGCAACAACAATTCGAATAAATTATATATATTCATATATATATATATATATATATATATATATATATATATATATATATATATATATATATATATATATAGGTATAAATATATTATAATAATATTTGTTGCAAAATAATATTTCGATAGAGTTCATGATAAAAAAGTTCTCTTCGGAATTATAATTTTTTTCCACGGCCACCATTATAACATAGCCATTTATTGTGTTTTCGAGGTTTTTGGAAATTTACTCATCTCCACAGCTCAGACGCTTAGAGGGTTGAACTATGGTACCAGATTGAATTTATAATGAGGAACAATGGTTTGTGGTTATCAACTCTTTTTTCTCAACCGCGCTGCACGTGTTTGAATCACACCTAAACCTGTTTCGTCGCGATGCTAATTACTACTCGTACGCGATGTTCTTCGCGATGATGCTAACTAACTATGCCCAGGCCAATTTTTACGAGCTTTATGTTAGCTTTATATGTAGAGAATGGAAGGTTTCATAGACATTTGTACTGACTTAAAGAAGTCTGATTATTTTGAAAATTGACACAAGTAATAAGTATTGATTATATACAGTAATTTCATCACTTTGTCCTTATGTCCTGATCAGAATCATCAGGATTAAATTATTTAGTTATCATGACCTGTATATGACAGAATGAATTTTGTTAATATTCGTACTTAGACGAAACTGGAGTTCATAGTAGATAGGCCTAACTAGAATTTTGTGCATTCTTGTCGTAGAGTGCCTAATAGATATATTATAGAAAACTGTGGAAAATCCAAAGGTGGTTATTTTAGGGGTGTTTAACTGTTTACCACATTTTTAAAAAATCTAGTTATACTCTTCATTATAATAGTACAGTGAAAATAAGCTAAATTTTAGAAACGAATAATCGATGAATATACATTTTGTTATATAGGCAAGGTAAGTATGAGGATGGTAAATTCTGCACGTAGGGCGCTCACGCTTTACTTTGTTATATGTTGGAAGAGGTGAGGAATCGACAGAGAGTTACTATACTATACTATAGGTACGTATTTTTTCATTTACATTCGGCCTCAAATGAGTAGTTTCGGAAAAATAACGGTTTTTGTGGTTAATGGACATGAGATTTAATGTTTTTTTTAATGTGCTTGTAAGATGTAAATGCTTTACTACAATTTGACTTAGGAATATGATATATAAAAAAGAATAAACATGAGAGGGCAATACGACTTTAGTAATGGAGCTGGAGCTCTGCGGCGCACATTTATAATCCCATAAAATTTTCAAATTTCCTAACACTAAATATATATATATATATATATATATATATATATATATATATATATATATATATATATATATATATATATATATATATATAATCTCTTGATAATTATTAGCAATAACAGGCTGGTTGAATCTTAAAAAACTCGATTTTATTAAAGAGTTGACGTTTCACTTCGATATTCGTAATTGAAATTTCTTTGACATTTATTGATGTGAAAAAATTTGAAAAAATAAGGCTGCTTTGTCTTGCTAGTTATTTATTATATGCTATTCAGTCTGATATTAACATTCAAAAATGTTATCATTAGATGGTAAGGGAAACCAAAGAAACCTTTACCTACGTAATGTTTGAAAATAAAAATAATAGGGTATTATTTATCTAACAACAAAGAAATGAGTCATGGGAAAACATTAAAGATGTGGAGTAAAATTATCGGTATAGTACGTTTATATGGAAGCAGCCGTTGACACGTGTTTCGGACTCTTTGGTCCTCATCAGAACGGCGTAGCAAAGCATTGGATTGAAAATTTGAAGATGAAAATAGTACAACAAACAAAATCCTCTGATACGGAAGACAATCACCCTCATTGTGGTTTAACGGCTGCTTCCATATAAACGTACTATACCGATAATTTTACTCCACATCTTTAATGTTTTCCCATGACTCATTTCTTTGTTGTTAGATAAATAATACCCTATTATTTTTATTTTCAAACATTACGTAGGTAAAGGTTTCTTTGGTTTCCCTTACCATCTAATGATAACATTTTTGAATGTTAATATTAGACTGAATAGCATATAATAAATAACTAGCAAGACAAAGCAGCCTTATTTTTTCAATTTTTTCACATCAATAAATGTCAAAGAAATTTCAATTACGAATATCGAAGTGAAACGTCAACTCTTTAATAAAATCGAGTTTTTTAAGATTCAACCAGCCTGTTATTGCTAATAATTATCAAGAGATTAAAAATAGATCACAGGCAACAACAATTCGAATAAATATATATATATATATATATATATATATATATATATATATATATATATATATATATATATATATATATATACCTATATTAATATGTATATTGACTCCTGACGTCCAAATAGTTCGATCTAAGCCGAATTAGTTATATCCAAAATTGTCTCATTTATCCGGTAGTTTTTCCTAAATTACGTAAATACCTGCTAGTTGATATCATTAATTTTTTGTGTAGTCAGGTACAATAATATTATGTTTCCTAGTATATTATGTTTCCTAGTAGTACAGTCACCTGCTGTAAATAAGTGGAAATGTAATAAAAGTGACATACCTAATACGTCTACATTTATTCTTATTTTTTATATCAATGATGTTATGATAACCCAGATATTTTTGTCGAGGAACTAGGTGAGCGGTTTAGTAAGAAAAAAATATTTTAAATTAGCTGCATAGATTATTATCAGTAACAGTACTTAGTAATAGAATGAAATTGGGAGTATAAAAATTATTGAAAAAAGAAACTAAATGAAACGAAAACATTACAAATAGTCAGTTTGTGTTTAAATTACTGAAAAAGTGTTCAATATTTCATATAATATAATACCTCTATCTACTTTTGTAGAGTAAATTACATTTCGCCCACAAGAAATTAATGAAAATAACACAATGAATTCTTCAGATATCGTAAGCCATATGGAACTTTTCCCTCCATCTGAGATTTCAAAGACAGCTCGTCCAGTGTATCGGAATGTGTCTATTTGATCAAATGTTAGCTCCGTTGCTATATTTAACTATCAAATATTAAACAAACGATATAACGTCCTGTGAAATTTCCACCTTGTCGTTTTTACACATAGATTAGTCTCGACCTATGAGATGGTGAATGAATTTTGTTGAATCTTATCTAATCTTGGATGATTCAATCTTTAGCGTTGAATATGTTCGGTATTTTCTGAAGATTACTCATTGAAAATGTTCGCGCCACTTGTCTTGTTCGTTCTATGTTCGGCTGAAAGTATTTTGAGTGCGTCAACATGCTCCAAGGAAAGTAAATTCACATACGATATAAGTGATGGAGATAAAGAAGGATCTGCCATAATCAAGGACGGAGTGAGATATGAAAAGGAAAACTATTTTTCTGATGGTTCAAAAGTTTGGGGTTGTGTTTGTGATGTTTCAAAGTGCCTTAGAAAGTGTTGTGCGGACGGGCAATATCCCGCTAAGATTAACGACTCTAGAGTATGTAAACCGCTTCCTTCAGGTGGAATTCATCATTCTTTGAAAGATTTTCTCAAAGGGCAAGCTGATACGAAAGATTATAATGTCGTTCATGGAGGAATAATTTGCAATACTGAACTTAGTCTCGCTTTGCCTGCTACAGATTTAAAGGCCAATCTGCATGATGGAATACTGGATGCTTATGACATGAAATTTAACTACAATCAATTTTGTCTGGATTATGTGAAGAACAATCTATTATCTATCATATGCGTGAACGCTGATGCAGAAAGATATGTCAACTCAGTTGGTACGTAAAATGCAACCAATAGCAGAAAAATATTATATATATATATATATATATATATATATATATATATATATATATATATATATATATATGTATATATATATAGGATATCCTATATAAAACTTCCCATCTGATTATTATGTTTTTGAAAGAAATCCAAAAACAGATCGAGCTAAGGACATCGATTTATATTCTGACCTTGTTATAGGTACATCATATGAAAACGCTTTTGAAACAATCTCTAAACTTGTGACGATAAATTAACATCTTGCGTTCGTGTTTTGTGAAAAATGCCAGAATTTTTCGGATTTTGTATTCTCAAGTTTAAAATTATTTATTGAAATCGAAAATTTATTACAATAAATGTATTGTGTAAGAATGTCGAAAGGGTTTACCAAAGGTGGATTAATATATATATATATATATATATATATATATATATATATATATATATATATATATATATATATATATATATATATATATATATATATATATATATATATATATATATATATATATATATATATATACATATATATATATATATTTATATTTATTGGAATTGTTGTTGCCTGTGAACTATTTTCAACTTTTTGATAATTATTAGCAATAGCAGGCTTGGTGAATCTCAAAAAACTTATTTAAATTTTATTAAAAAGTTGACGTTTCGCCAAAACATTCGTGGCTTTATCAAAACTTTTGAAATATTGAAATTTCCTTGACATTCATTGATTTGAAAAAATTTGAATAGTTAAAAAAGACTACTATGTCTCATCAAAATTTTTTGGCTGTGGCCGTTCTCTGTTATTTATTACGTGCTATTCAATCCAATATTAACATTCAAATCTGTTATTATTACATGGTAAGGGAAACCACAGAAACCTTTACCCACGTAATGTTCCAAATAGCTTCAAATTGTTCAGATTTTGAAAAGTTAAAGAATAGGGTACTATTTATGTTTTTTTCAAAATTTTTTTATTACGGCTGTAATAAAAAATCAACGGACCTGACTGTTGATATTGGACTAAATAGGGCGCAATAAAAATTTTTTGAAAAAAAGATAAATAGTACCCTATTCTTTGATTTTTCAAAATCTAAACAATTTGAACCTATTTCGAACATTACGTGGGTAAAGGTTTCTGTGGTTTCCCATACCATCTAATAATAACAGATTTGAATATTAATATTGGACTGATTAGCACGTAATAAATAACATAGAACGTCCACAGCCGAAAAATTTTGATGAAACATAGTAGTCTTTTTTAACTATCCAAATTTTTTCAAATCAATACATGTCAGATAAATTTCAATATTTCAAAAATCCAAGAATGTCGTGGCGAAACGTCAACTTTTCAATAAAATCGAGTTTTTTTCAGATTCACCAAGCCTGTTATAGCTAATAATTATCAAAAAGTTATATATATATATATATATATATAAATATATATATATATAAATACATATATATATATATATTTATATATATATATATATATATATATATATATATATTATATATATATATATATATATATTATATATATATTATATATATATATATATATATATATATATATATATATATATATATATATATATATATATATATATATATATATATATATATATATATATATATATATATATATATATATATGATGAAGTATTTGGAGTATGTACTTGAATTTGCTAGATTTTCATTATTGTTCGTTTTCATTCAAATACTTGGACACGAATGAAAATTGACAATTTTCAAAATAGTCTAGTAATAAACTATTGAGAATTAAAATGTCTGAATACAGATAACTATGTTTATTATGTGAGAATGATGAGTCTCGCTTCATCGGTTATGTACTAATTTATATTAGCGCCTAATCCGCTTGATCAGACATGAAAAATATATCAACTTAATTGTTACGTAAAATGCAGCCACTAGCGGAAAATTATTATATATAAGTATGTATGTAGATATATATATATATATATATATATATATATATATATATATATATATATATATATATATATATATGTATATATACAGGGTTGCGATAAAGTATGGAACCAAGTAAATATCTTTCGAACGAAAAGGAGAATATTTATGAAGTTTTGCAGGTAAGTGCAAGGGCGCAAAATGCATCTGATGTATGATTTTTTGTTGATAATATACTTCCGGTTGTACCGGAAATAGACTCTAAGTCGCTTATTTTAAATGGGATACCCTATATATTATTACATTTTTGGATTCTACTTAACATTCTAGGCAGATTCTATGCATCATGTCATATACCTAAGTCTAAGCGTTTTTGACATATTTAGGTTTTTATATCAAAAACGACGATTGCAAGCCCTAATATAATTATCAGTTGTTCCTATAAGTGAGCCTTTTTTACTTACTTTGGGTTAGATTCCTTGTTGAAAAGGACCTACTTTAATAGATTTTGTATAATATTTGGATAACTAGTCATACAGGGTGTGCAAAAAATAAGATCTAAAATGAGATTGAGAAAACTGACAAAAATCAATTCAACTTCTTTTGAGTTTTTCACATTACCGTAAAAAAACGTTCAGATAAACAAATTGATGTTGTGTGTATGCATATGTAGTAAGTAATAAACGAGTATAACGATGATTTGAAATTCAAATACGATCGTCGCTATCCTAATTGTTTAACGATTGAATGCAAAATTGCCATATAAAAATATCAAATTGGCAATATTTCGAAAACTTCAAATTTTAGGTGAAGATAACCTCATACAAAGTTACCTTCTTTTTAAATGCTTAATACTACAGAATAAAGAATATGGAGGGTTTCCATTTGAAAAAATTGATTTTTGTCAGTTTTCTCAATCTCATTTTAGATCTTATTTTTTGCACACCCTGTATAACTAGTTATCCAAATATTATTCAAAATCTATTAGAGTGGGTCCTTTTCAACAAGGAATCTAACCCAAAGTAAGTAAAAAAGGCTTCCTTATAGGAACAAATCATAATTATATTAGGGCTTGCAATCGTCGTTTTTGACATAAAAACCTAAATATGTCAAAAACGCTTAGGCTTAGGTATAGGACATGATGCATAGAATCTGTCTAGAATCTTAAGTAGAATCCAAAAATGTAATAATGTATAGGGTATCCCATTTAAAATAAGCGACTTAGGGCCTATTTCCGGTATATTATCAACAAAAAATCAATACATCAGATGCATTTTGCGCCATTGGACTTACCTGCAAAATTTCATAAATATTCTCCTTTTCGTTCGAAAGATATTTACTTGGTTCCATACTTTATCGCAACCCTGTATATATATATATATATATATATATATATATATATATATATATATATATATATATATATATATATATATATATATATATATATATATATATATATATATATATATATATATATATATTATTATATATATATCTTTATATATATATATATATGTATAATAATTTTCCGCTAGTTGTTACATTTTATGTAACAATTAAGTTGATACATTTTTCATGTCATAAACATTTGATCAAGTCGAATAACTACATTTGCTGTTGGGATCACGAAACAACACAAAAGTTAAACCAAATGTAATTTTGTCCTAATTTAGGAATGTAGTTTTTTATATTTTCTTCAGATCTTCCGAATTTATCTTTCCCCTAAAACGTTGTTTGGAGTATTACGAACATTTTTCAAAAAGAATTAGTGTTTTTCCATAAAAAGAAGCATATATTATATATATTAAGTAATTCCGTTTGCTGGATTTTCTTATTTTTATTTTTCATTTTCCTACCAATAAAAGGCTATTGACAGGAAAGAAAACCAATTTTTTTCCTCTTCGCAAATGTTTCTACGATTTTAATGAATATTGAACGGTTAAAACTGAACAAAATGTTTGATTCTCATGAAATATTTTATTTAAAGAACGTCGTTTTGGTTGTTATCATTACCTATATAAAGAAAAAGAAAATCTTAAAGCAATATTGAAAGAACACAAATGCATGAATAAAAATGAATAAAATTATGAAATTGACGATTTCAATCAAGTTGGACTTGAAATTTTGGAACTAGAATAAGTTGAAAAATATTATTTAGTTAAGAATAGTTTCAAGAGAACTACAAACTAAAGAACAGATCTAGAATATTTCAGGTGAATCTATAAAGATTCAATTTTTTTCATCATATAAAACGCAATAACTTTTCCTCTCGAGGCCTCCATGTTTATATTATTTGAATGAATACTTTAAATAAATTCAAAATTATGTTAAAAACATGAGAACTATTTTTATCCCATTTTACTTCCTAAATATTAAATTATCTATACTTAATGCTAGCAATTAAAACAAGTTGGTGATAAAAATGTTTTCGATCAAAATTATATAATCAAGATCGCTCACTAGGACTGGGTAAATTGAGGAACTCCAGTCTAGAGATAAGATATTGCTCAATTTGGAAACTCAAATAAATATGAAGGTATTCAGAGCAGATATTTTCAATAAAGCCTTGAGAGAATTATTCAAAGTATGCTTGAGTAGCAGATCTCAGTTACTAACGTAAAAGTTTTTCACTCATGTTTCTTTTTTTACATACAAACTTTCAACCTCCTGTCAAGCTGGAGATGCTGTTGTGCAAATGAGTGAAACTTTAAAACGACGAAAGAATTTAATCTCTACATAAAAATGACGAAGTTAGGGAAAAAATTCATACCTCTAAAAGACATTTTCCTAACATTTGAAGTGATTTTAGATGATATTTTTGATGTTTGATATATGTAAATATATATATCAGGCCGTTTCTTTTATCATGTGGTAACATTGCTATATTCTAAACCGTAACAGATATGGAAACCATTAAATGGGAAAAAAGGTAACTATCATGGTGAGCAGTAAATTGCTCAGAAAAAATCTAGGGAGATTTTCGCCGTTTCCGAGTTATACAGGGGAAACTGAAAATGGCGTTTTTGGTTTTTTACGAATAGAATTGTCATTTTAGAAAATATGAAAAAATGGAAGAGAAAATTTTTATTGTATTCAAAATGTACTATAACTATGTAAGAATAAATTTTAGATTGAACGTTTCGTCTCAACACGGCCACCATCAACTTTTTTTTTTTCGAATACGGACCTGTCTTTTTTATTGCAAATATTTATAAAGCGATAAAATCACAATTCGGTGGTGTATCACACTTGATATTTTTATAGCGTTTCATTCAAAATAACTAGCATCATCAGAGAAAACAATTTTTAATTACGGTCCTGTCCTTAGTTTTTTTGTAAATTGTTTTGATTTCTTCAAAACTTATTCAACTATTGGCATACTTTTGACAATAGGCAATAATTTTTATGAGAAGGTACCCAAACATAACGAAAATTCGTATTTTTCATGTCTGGAAATTTTCGTATTATACAGTTATCCTTGTTTCGAGGCTGATTTTTCCTGAATCAATCTTTATAGGGAATATTTTTATAATTCTGAATCGTGGAAATAGGTAACGAAAATATTCGTTTTTGGTCAAAATACGATTGTTGTGTAATTCAGTACAATTAAGAAGTAACATCTTACTTCATTCGTCATTTTAAATACGTAGGCTTTGCTTGTTTTCTATGGCAGGAAAAATAAATGAGTTGTTGATATCTGTTAAGAACTGTCAGACGTTTATGTACTGGGTTACATAATATTGAAGATGTATTCAAATGATAAGGACTGATCACTGATATGCTATTTACTTATGCAAAATCAAATAGAAATCCTCTTTTGGCAAGAAATATGTATGGTGAGCTATACCCGAATCGTCGTATTCCAAACATTCTAACATTTAAATGTTTAGCGATTAGAAAGAAATTTGATAGACTGTGGTGCATTTGACAGAAATAAAACTAGAAAATGTATTGTATCTGGAAGTATGACGAACCGAATAAATGTTTTATGTAAGCAAATACTTCCTCATAAACAATAACAAAAAGAAAAAAATTTTTTTTCAATTTAGGATTGGTCAATTATAAAAATATTTTTAATCAAGATTGTTCTTTACGAGAAATTGCCCACGAACCAGGGATTTCTGTGAAATCTACCAGAAATATTTTAAAACAGAACAAATACAAATGTTACAGGATACGCAAAGTTCATCACCTCAATTAAAGGGATTACGGAAGGAGAGTACGATTTGCGAAGTGACGTAGAAATAGGGAAGTAGGAAATATTTGTAGAAAAATAATATGGACGGACGAATCAAAATTCACCAATAATGGCTGGTTTAATAAAAACATCCATTATAGGTGGAATAATTCAAATGAACATTTACATAGAGAAACCAACTTCCAGGAAAGATTCGGAATAAAATTTTGTTTGGGAATTTTGGGAACAAAGGTACTAGGTCCTTTCTTTCACAATGATAATTTGAATAGTGGAATGTATTTAAATTTTTTATCTAATGAGTTTGATGAATACTTAGATGAATTTGCCACTGAATATTCGCCGTGAAATACAACATTTTCAACAAGACGGTGCCCCTCCCCAGAATGCAGCAATAGTAAGGGATCATTTAGATGCAATATTCCCAACAAAATGGATTGGAAACAATGGACCAATTACTTGGCCAGCTCGATCTCCAGACCTGAATCCATTAGATTTTTTTGTCTGGGGATACATAAAGGATAAAGTTTTTCCGACACCTAGTACAGATATCGACCATCTCAAACAAAAAATAAGAGATGCATGTAATAGCATTACACCCAACATGCTAGAAAATTGCCACAATAATTGTATGGACAGAAAACGTATGTGCATTCAACAAAGAGGTCGTCAATTCGAGCATTTAATGTAGTTTATCACGTGGAATTCATTTTTTGTATGGTTTTTATTTTCCCCCAAAAATTCATTATAAAATAAATTGTTTTTCTGTTCGATTGTTTTTCTGTTCGATTGTTGGTACTGATGATGCTAGTAATTTTAAATGAAACTCTATAACAATATCAACTGTGATATACTACTGAATTGTGAGGATTGAAACGTATAAAAATTAATTCAAGAGAAATCAACCACGAAACAAGGATTACTGTAATACAAAAATTAAAATGTTCATTGTGATGGGGTATCTTCTTATCGAAATTATTGGCTAATGTCTGAAGTATGCCAATAGTTGAACAAGTTTTGAAGAAATCAAAACTATTTACAGAGGAACTAACAACAGGACCGTATTTGAAAATTGTTGTCACTGATGATGCTTATTTTGAATGAAACGCTATAAAAATACCGTTAGAATTTTGATTTTATCGCTTCATCAATATTTGCAATAAAAAAGACAGGTCCGTATTCGAAATAAAAAGTTGATGGTGGCCGTGTTGAGACGAAACGTTCAATCTAAGATTTATTGTTACATGGTTATAGTACATTTTGAATACAATAAAAATTTTCTCTTCCATTTTTTCATATTTTCTGAAATAACAATTCTATTCGTAAAAAACCAAAAACGCCATTTTCAGTTTCCCCTGTATAACTCGGGAACGGCGAAAGTCCCTAAACATTTTTTCTGACCAATTTACTGCTCACCATAATAGTTAACTTTTTTCCCATTTAATCGTTCCCATATCTGTTACGGTTTAGAATATAGCAATGTTACCACATGATAAAAGAAACGGCCTGTATATATATATATATATATATATATATATATATATATATATATATATATATATATATATATATATATATATATATATATATATATATATATATATATATACATATTATATATATATATATATATAAATGTATATATATATATATATATATATATATATATATATATATATATATATATATATATATATATATAAATGTATATATATATATATATATATATATATATATATATACAGGGTGATTCACGGTGAATGGCACATTAGACGTTTCTGGTGAACCATACAACGGATCACTTTGAAAATTCAATGTAGAGCACAATTGAACATTATCTGCCAAACTAAAATATTTTTGGTAATGCGGTGTTGCCACTTCTATTAGAAAGTGGTAGCAACTTCGATTTTTCAAATGGAACAGTCTGTAAATTATATTATGTTTAGAATCTCCAACAATTTTTCAATAACTTTTTATAATATTTCCCTATACCTATCTGTTACCGTTTTCGAAATAAAAATTATATTCATTTTTTTTTGGTCGGAAATCAAGACCTTTAAAAACTCTAATATCTTTGAGCTAAAAAACACTATGACCTCGAAATTTTTTTTGTTGATACTTGGGGGGCTTCCTACACTTCAGCCTAATCTCCGTTATTTCAATACAGGGTGGTACAAAATTACAGTCATTTCCTTTGCTTGAAAAAGTAACTGAAAGTTGATTATTTTAAATGGAATACCCTGTATATTATTGAAAATTCGGAAAGCTGCTAGAATTTCCTTTTTATCTATGTATATCATACCTATACCTAACTAGTCTAGTTTCACACTTATTTGTGAAAATGTACCTTGAACATGGTATCCCCATTCGGTATTTGCTAAGCATGTCATGATTACTATTTGATAGTAACGTTATGACAATCTACTAATAATATCGAGATTTTCTTCACTTCAGAAGTTGCAAATACCTTCAAAAACGATGGAACAAAACTGTTCAAACGAAGTTCTTAAAAATTTGTTTATCATTTTTGGACAGTGTGATAACATTATCAGCAGGACATGTGGAAAGTTCAATGAAATGTATCCGAATCTCCAACGAACCTCAAGAAATTTATATGAATTCATAACAATTTCAAAACGTAGGATCAACTTTACAATATTCTCTACAATATTTTCTCTACAATATTTTCCGAAATATTCAGGTAGCTTCTGGATGTTGATGACTCAATTTGTTGTCCATTAACATGCAGAAAACAAACTGTTTCTTGATATACAGCTTCTTTTGTAACGTGAGGATTTTCACTGCACCAAAAATGAAAATTTTTTCTATTGAAAATCCCTTCTCTTGACAATTTCGATTAATGAGTCCACATGATTTTATTTTAAAAAAATGGATCTTCTTGAGTGCGTACCAACATAATTACATAAAATTCAACTCTCATGAGGGTCTTGAACAAATTTTTTGAACAGATGAATATTTTGTACCCAAATCTTCTTATCAATGACTCGGGAAATGCGTTAAAATATAATAGGATATCAATTTGGTTGTCTTCGAAAGTTAGGGGTTGGGGTAAGTTTCTTGGTGCTTTGAAAGTTGATCCAAACGTTTCGAAATTGTTATGAATTCGTATGAATTTCTTGAGGTTCATTGGCGATAGATTCGGATACATTTCATTGAACTTTCTACATGTCCTGCTGATAATTTTATCACACTGTCCCAAAATGATAAACAAATTCATAAGAACTTCATTTGAACAGTTTTGTTCCATCGTTTTTGAAGGTATTTGCAACTTCTGAAGTGAAGAAAATCTCGATATTATTAGTAGATTGTCACAACGTTACTATCAAATAGTAATCATGAATATACCATGTTCAAGGAACATTTTCACAAATAAGTGCACATAAGTCCGAAACTTGACTAGTTAGGTATAGGTATGTTATACATAGATAAAAAGGAAATTCTAGCAGCTTTCCGAATTTTCAATAATATACAGGGTATTCCATTTGAAATAATAAACTTTCAGTCACTTTTTCAAGCGAACGAAATAACTGTATTTTTGACCACCCCGTATTGAAGCAACGGAGATCAGGCTAAAGTGTCATAGTGTTTCTTAGCTCAAAGATATCAGAGTTTTTAGAGGTCTTGATTACCGATTATTTTTATTTCGAAAACGGTAACAGATATAGGGAAATATTATAAAAAGTTATTGAAAAATTGGTGGAGACTCTAAAAATAATATAATATACAGGCTGTTCCATTTGAAAAATCGAAGTTGCACCTACTTTCTAATGAAAGTGGCAACACCGCATAACCGAAAATATTTTAATGGGTAGAGAATGTTCGATTGTGCTCTACATTGAATTTTTAAAGTGATCCGTTGTATGGTTCACCAGAAACGTCTAATGTGCCATCCACCGTGAATCACCCTGTATATATATACATATATATATATATATATATAATATATATATATATATATATATATATATATATATAAATATATATATATATATATATATATATATAAATGTATATATATATATATATATATATATATATATATATATATATATATATATATATATATATATATATATATATATATATATATATATATATATATATATATATATATACCGGGTAGCGAGAAAGTCTGGCAACAAGGTGATTTCTTTGAAACGATTGAACGTATAATTATCAAATTTTAGGGTTATGCACAGGATTGTATTTTTTTCAGGGGTCCTGTCAAACTTGAGTGACGTCAGCATTCAGTGTACCGCCGCCATCTTGATTTTTTTTTAATAGCACCGCAGTTCGAGTGATATATCGTAGAAAAGCTGATTTTGTCCTCTTTTCAAAAATACAGAATACTAACCACATAACTAAAAAATAAGAGAAACAATTTTCAAAGACGTACAATACGAAAGTTTTTAATTCATACTAATTTACAGAAATATTAATAGTTTCCTTATAATGGGATCTCAAAATATTGGCCACCTGTGTCTTAGCAATAATACAATCTGTATTTGAAGCTTCGAATAAAATTTTTCATCATTTATGGAGAAATTGTTTGTATCTCAAGACATTTGAGAGCTTTCGAATCAGTTATGTCTGTTATAAAGTGGATTCAAGTCGTAAGATCTTGCCGGCCACTTAATAACAACTCTTCAAACAATCTCTGAGGGAAATTTGATGATTATACGTTTAATCTTTCGAAAAAAAATACTTACCTTGTTGCCAGACTTTCTCGCTACCCTGTATATATATATATATATATATATATATATATATATATATATATATATATATATATATATATATATATTATATATATATATATATATATATATATATATATATATTAATATATATATATATATATATATATATATATATATATATATATATATATATATATATATATATAGATATATATATATATACAGGGTCACTCACGGTGGATGGTAGGTTAGACGTTTACGGAGAACGGGACATGAGATTATTCTGAAAATTTGGTTTCATGGGTAATTGATTTTGCTCTATCGATCTAAAATAATAGTGGCGCTGCCGCTTATACTAAAAAGTAGCAGCAACTATGAAATTTCAAATGAGACACCCTATATATTATTTAATTTTTTGCTTCTCTACCATTTTCTAATTGTTTTTGTATGATACTTCCGTATACCTATCTCCAGAGGTTTTCGAGAAATTAAATGGTTTCCTTATTTTTTTGTGCAAAACATAGCTTCAATTAAATGTTCATTACTAAGGTATTCAGATTCGTAAGACGCTGAAATTTTAGTTGTAGTTTACCAAGTTCCGACTTATTAGGAATATTCTAAGGACTTTGTTCTCCATTATACAGGGTCCTTCAAAATTTGCGATTTTAACGATAAATACAAAAATAGTAAAAAGTGCATTTTTTTAAATGTAATACCCTGTATATTATTAAATATCTCGAAAGAAAATTGAAATTTCTTTCAAATGATATATCATGTTCCTATACCTAAAAAGTCAGGTTTCCGAAATAAAAGCAAGTTTCTATAAAACTCGGATTATTTAGCCATATTTTATATTAGGTAGCTATGAAATGTCAAGAAAGATGTCATTATGAAAATTTGACAATTAGTCCATCAACAATAAAACGTTCGCGCGTTCATTAACGAAAATTTGATTTGAAAACAATCAAAATGGAAGGCAATAACTATTATCATGAAGTTTTGATCAAGTTGTTTATTGTACATGGTCAATGTGACCAAATAATAGCAAGAATATGCAGAAAATTCAATAAAATGTATACCTATTGACAACCAATAAACGAGTGAAAATTTGTACGTTTACAAAATAATTTTATCACTTATGTTATGTTATTTTACGTAACGCAAATTGTTTTTTATTAATTTAGTAAATTTCGTTTCGCTTTCAGTATTGACCCATAAGTGATAAAATTATTTTGTAAACATACAAATTTTCTCTCGTTTATTGGTTGTCAATAGGTATACATTTTATTGAATTTTCTGCATGTTCTTGCTATTATATGGTCACATTAACCATGTACAATAAATAACTTCATCAAAACTTCATGAGAATAGTTATTGCCTTCCATTTTGATTGTTTTCAAATCAAATTCTCATTAATGAACGCGCGAACGTTTTATTGTTGATGGACTAATCGTCAAATTTTCATAATGACATCTTTCTTGACATTTCATAGCTACCTAATACAAAATATGGCTAAATAATCCGATTTTTATAGAAACTTGCTTTTATTTCGGAAACCTGACTTTTTAGGTATAGGAACATGATATATCATTTGAAAGAAATTTTAATTTTCTTTCGAGATATTTAATAATATACAGGGTTTTACATTGAAAAAAATGCACTTTTTACTATTTTGTATTTATCGTTAAAATCGCAAATTTTGAAGGACCCTGTATAATTAAGAACAAAGTCCTTAGAATATTCCTAATACGTCGGAACTTGATAAACTACACCTAAAATTTCAGCATCCTACGAATCTGAATACCATAGTAATGAACATTTAATTGAAGCTATGTTTTGCACAAAAAAATAAGGAAACCATTTAATTTCTCGAAAACCTCTGAAGATAGGTATAGGAAAGTATCATACAAAAACAATTGGAAAATGGTAGAGAAGCAAAAAAAAAATAATATATAGGGTGTCTCATTTGAAATTTCATAGTTGCTGCTACACTTTAGTATAAGCGGCAACGTCGCAGCGCCACTATTATTTTAGATCGATACAGCAAAATAAATTACCCAAGAAACCAAATTTTCAGAATAATCTCATGTCCCGTTCTCCGTAAACGTCTAACCTACCATCCACCGTGAGTGACCCTGTATATATATATATATAAAATTTATTTACTGTTGATAAATATTCATCAATAGTTAACGAATAATGTTAGAAGAATAGTTCATATTTAATAATTGAATAAATTGTTTCCAAACAAATGTAATTTGTTTGTAGTTAATAGATTCTTCTATCAGTGCATTATTAGGCCGCGATGAGTATCATTATGTATGATTTAGCCATATTTTAGTGGAGAAACATTTTTTACTTAATTTAACCCAGTTTTCTCACAATTTCATACTGTTTCTTGAGGGAAAAAATTACGTGATATTTGCCGAGAGACCTCCCCCTCCCCCACGTGAGATTGAGTGAGATTTCTCTCTACTCCTTCCCCCCTAAACACCTCACGTAATTAATGGATACCCCTAACTATAGTGAAGGAGCCGTGCTGATCACGTGTTTTTCAAAATTTAGTTCATATATTGCCAATTCGTTTTCAGGAAATCGCAAAACGATCATAAATGAATTGAGTCATAGAAATTCGACAAGACAAGATCTCTTGGGTCACCTTACTATTTATAAAATATCTCTTGAACTTTCAGTATTTAATTCACAATAGAAATTCAGTTCTAAATTAATGTATCCATACTATATATCGATTAGTTCCAGGCGCTGGCACTTCAAGTGGGTAGGTATATTATAATCATCACATTTCGTGTAACAGCAAGGCCAATTTCTTCGAGGCCAAATTAATTTAATATGAAACACATACCTCCTTTGTCGATAATTCAACTACCCTTTATACATACATACATACATATATATATATATATATATATATATATATATATATATATATATATATATATATATATATATATATATATATATATATATAATGAAGTGAACTAGGACATTTATTTGAAACTAATCAAACAAACCTCCTAGCGGAGCTGGTTATACGAGTTCACGAAACATCGAAATGCCTCCATATACCTTAGGATGGTGTATGTTAGAAACATTAAGTTGTTTATCACAATCAATGGAAATGATAGACAGTCTGTTTCGTGAACTCGTATAACCAGCTCCGCTAGGAGGTTTGTTTGATTAGTTTCAAATAAATGTCCTAGTTCACTTCATTTTATTGCCACGAACGTGTATCGTTAACACGAAGAATTCTGTTTTCTATTTATTTGCTACCTGTAAAAGGGATAAAATTTGGAGCGCTTGTTACTTGCGGCGTGTGAATGTTGAATTACATCGAATGGATGTATCAACTTTACTCTTGCTTAGCGATTATAGTAACCACCTTCGGGTGTCAGGACGTACGAGTTCTCGTTGCCGAAATGTTTTCTTCTATCTGTGGGATGTGGTTCATTTGTTTCCGACTGGTGGCGCTGTGTCATATTTATATGCCATATAGTCACTGGAAGGAAAATATAACACCGTTAGAAATATTTGGTTGGTTATCACTTTCGATGGATAGATGATACTGATGAGCCCCAAATAAGGGCGAAACAGACTGTCTATCATTTCCATTGATTGTGATAAACAACTTAATGTTTCTAACATACACCATCCTAAGGTATATGGAGGCATTTCGATGTTTCGTGAACTCGTATAACCAGCTCCGCTAGGAGGTTTGTTTGATTAGTTTCAAATAGATGTCCTAGTTCACTTCATTTTATTGCCACGGACGTGTATCGTTAACACGAAGAATTCTGTTTTCTATATATATATATATATATATATATATATATACCGGGTGTCCACGGAAGTTGGCTCGCCCCTATAACTTTTTTGTTTTCGGAGATAATGAAATTTACAAGATCTGTTAATTGCATAAAACTGCATTTTTTGACAAGTAACTCAACTTCATGCAACTTCCAGTTTCACCGGAAGTGACATAAACTTTCGATTTTAAATGGGACACCGGGTATATTTTCAGTTTTCTTGTCTCCATATGACATTTAGAATACAACCATGTATCATTTGTTACTTTCTGTAACCGTTTTTTTATTTTTTTTTTCGAAATAAATTTTTATTCTAGAGGGCTATGGATGCGTTCAAATAACTAATTTCGGTCCTAAAATGTATGTTAAAATACAACTTCACTGTTTTCGATCAAAATGTTCCAGCTATGTGAAGTTTGAACATGGTGGCTCGTCGGGTTAAAAAAAAAGATAATTTTATTACGTTTAATTTGATACCGCACTCTAGGTATTAGGTTGAACTAAAATCCTATAACCTTAGAACTTTCTTTAAATGAAGAATCTTATTGAAATTAAAATAACATTTGAAATAATCGATTAGCCTGTGATCAACACAATTGAAACAAAATAAGTCCGAAGCCACGCCCACAAATCTACGTCCCAAGACGGTAAACAGGGCCATTTTGGGACCGAAATTATTTATTTGAACGCTTCTATAGCACTCTAGAATAAAAAGTTATTTCGAAAAAAAAAATGAACAACGGTTATAAAAAGTAGCAAATGATACATGGTTGTATTCTAAATGTCATATGGAGAAAAAAAAACTGAAAATATACCAGGTATCCCATTTAAAAATCGAAAGTTTATGTCACTTTCGGTGAAACCGGAAGTTGCATGAAGTTGAGGTACTTGTCAAAAAATGCAGTTTTATGCAATAAACAGATCTTGTAAATTTCATTTCATTATCTCCGAAAACAAAAAATTTATAGGGGCGAGCCACCTTCCGTGGACACCCGGTATATATATATATATATATATATATATATATATATATATATATATATATATATATATATATATATATATGTTAAATACTGGGGTTTGATTTGCACAAATAACAATAACCATTTAGACCAATTCCGTTTATTGCTCCATACGTTAACAACTTGTTCGTACGTTCAAGCATACACGATGATTTCCTCTTGACTGTTCTCTCGTGCGCAGTAGTTTCCTCTTGCTGCATTGGTAAGGCGCATGACTGCTTGTACCACTCGTCCGTCCTGACGTAACAAATGATGGGGAGCGTAAAGGGGGTGTATAGGGATACTGTTAACACGGCCATCCTGTGATAAGTGCGTCCTCGCACTGTCCATCTGTAAGCACAAAGTACGAAACAGAATTTTCGTTATACCAAAATCAACAGATTTTTTTTTTTGGACAAAGTTGTATTGCCACTTTTGCATACTTCACGTCATATTTGAGTTTTTATAGAGTTTTTCTATAGTATATAATAGAATATAACATTTTCTATATATTGCCACAAATTATGTTATGTAATGGTTCCTACCTACTACCCCTCTAAAACGTTTTTCGATATAATATAACATTTTTTTATTCATTGTCACAAATTATGTAATGTAATGGTACCGGCTACCTTTAAAAAATACTGATACTACCATTCATTAAAACATACTGAAACTAACCTTTTTTTTTTAAACAGAGTGGAATCACCACCTCCTATTCACTTATAAATCTCTTAATTTTTCTCAAAACATACTGTATTAACCTTTTCTTTTAAACATACCGGTATTTACCTTTTTTTTTTCAAAACATACTGGTATTATCTTTTTTTTTCTAACAGAGTGGAATCACCACCTCCTATTCATTTTTTTTGTTTGTTTTTTAAACAGAGTGGTGTTAAATACAGGGTTAAATGGTAAATACTGTGGTTGATACACACAAATAACAATAACTATTTAGACGAAGTCCGTTTATTGCTCCATACGTTAACAACTTCATACGTTCAAGCATACACGATGATTTCCTCTTCTTGACTGTTCTCTCGTGCGCAGTAGTTTCCTCTTGCTGCATTGGTAAGGCGCATGACTGCTTGTACCACTCGTCCGTCCTGACGTAACAAATGATGGGGAGCGTAAAGGGGGTGTATAGGGATACCGTTAATATATATACAGTGCTTTCATGATGAAAGGAACAAATTCATTAAAAAATTAGGTTTCTATTTCATGTTAAAATCCTCGGACAGGTCGATTAGTATTTTTATTTGGGCAATTTTCGCAATAAAAATTTTGTATACAGGGTGTCTCATTCAAGAGCTATGGCTTTGTCATTAGTTTTTTTAAAGGTAATACCCTGTATATTATTTCACTTTACAATTCTACGATAAATTCTTATCACTTTTTGTGAACATACCATATGCCTCAACTTGATGGATTCCCAGATTATAACGGAGATAGTGGAGCACCTGGAGATTTAAAATGTGGATTAAAAGTACAAAAAAAAATTTAGGTAAACATTGTCATTAAATCTGAAGAATGAAATTTCACATGTACCATCTGAATTCATTCACTGGTGCTGTATAGTCCGCAGTTTTCACATTTTTAACGCTCCAGGCACTACACTACTTCATTGTTCAAGAAAATGCAATTACTTGAGAGAGAACGTATTGAAGTACTTATGATGATTGGTTTTGGAGATAGGGTGCGTTCACAAGAAGAAGTCTGCAATCTATTCAATGAAAATCATCCTGATCGTCCGCCAATTACTAGATCGACAGTCAGCTAAATTGAATCAAAATTCAGGAGATACGGCCACGTTAGAGATTTACCTAAAGGAAGACCACCGAGAGTATCTGAAGAAACAGTGCTGAACGTTCTACTAGAAACCCAAGATAACCCTCATACATCCATTACTACAATTTCCAATAATTTCAATTTATCAGTAGGGTCCGTGCATAAAATACTTAAGGTAAATAAGTATCATCCCTATAAAATTAAGCTGGTACATGAATTATTAGAAGACGATTTTGACCGCAGAGTACAGTTTTGTGAGCAGATTCTTGAAATTCATAATCAACATCTAAATTTCATTACAAACATAATTTTTTCTGATGAAGCCACCTTTACTTTAAATGGCCACGTCAACAGACAAAACTGTAGGTATTGGGCGACCGAGAATCCTCATTGGATGCAAGAATGCCACACACAGCGGCCTCAAAAAATTAATACATGGGCAGCGATTGTTCGAAATCGTATAGTTGGTCCCTATTTTTTTGAAGGAACACTAAACGGAGAGGACTACTTGAACTTTCTCCAGTTCGAACTCATTCCGGCTTTAGCTGTTTTGTTTCCTAACCCACAAGATCCTGACATACCTAATAACGAGATATGGTTTCAACAAGATGGAGCACCTCCTCACTATTCAATCGCTGTTCGACAATTTCTTGATGCAACTTTTCCCAACAGATGGATAGGACGGAGAGGTCCGATTGAGTGGCCGCCAAGATCACCGGACATAACCCCATTGGATTTTTTCTTATGGGGTTATTTGAAGTCTAAAGTTTATTTGAATAGACCAAATAATATTGATGATCTAAAAGAGAGAATCAGGCAGGAAATAAGACTTATCAGTCCAGAAGTAATTGAAAATGTGCAACGGGAAACATTGAATCGACTTCAAAAATGTCTCGAAGTAAACGGACAACAGATTGAACATATGTAAAAATTAAATTAGTAATTACATTTGTGTGTTTTCATATCGTACCTCTCAATCCATCGAGTTGAGGCATATGGTATGTTCACAAAAAGTGATAAGAATTTATCGTAGAATTGTAAAGTGAAATAATATACAGGGTATTACCTTTAAAAAAACTAATGACAAAGCCATAGCTCTTGAATGAGACACCCTGTATACAAAATTTTTATTGCGAAAAATGCCCAAATAAAAATACTAATCGACCTGTCCGAGGATTTTAACATGAAATAGAAACCTAATTTTTTAATGAATTTGTTCCTTTCATCATGAAAGCACTGTATATATATATATATATATATATATATATATATATATATATATATATATATATATATATATATATATATATATAATCTTTTATTCGTCACTTACGACATCAATGACACTAAAAATAAACTAGATGAATGATGATGAAATAACAATCTACTACTCTGAGTAGGTATTTGTAAATAGCATACTATGTATTCACAATGAAACAGTGAATTAAAGAAAATGTCAAGTCACCCCTACTCAAGATCTGCATACACTGTTTCGATCTTATTACATCTCTTCAGTCAGCTTACTGGACTCCGAGTGAATTGACATATTTCTAATTGTTTCCAAATATAAATCGAGGATGAACTTCTATAAAGATAACAACCCTCCACCAAAGATACTGGAAACCAATAATTCACTGTTTAAACTGAAAATGCAAAATTCCGTCGAGAAATACTTCCTGACATGAAAATAACTACTCTGCAACCGTGGTATATGAGATTTCAGAGCACACTAACATAGTATTCAAAAACTTAGAAAAATTTTAATTCACTCCGAGCCAAGTAAGCAGCACTGAAGAGATCTAATAAGATCGAAACAGTGTAGACTTGAAATTTTCTATAATTCATTGTTAATGCAGATTTCATGTCGCGAAATGCATATAACCCTTCGAAATTTGTTTCATAATTTTCAAATAATTTTTCTCGTTCACTTTATGTGATATATAAAATGGTTTCTATTCCTCCATGTATTGAAATTTCATTATAATTTTTGTTATCGACTCGTTAGTACGATTTTGAATTAATTACATATTTCGATTTTCATCAAGTCATAATTCTTACCGGTATCTACTTTATTTGCAGTAAAGTTTATTTTATACAATATTGAATAAATTGCTAGTAGTGCACAGGTAATCGTGAGAGTAGATATTATCGGAAGGAAAATATATTACGTTGAAAATGCTTTGGTCTAAACCTATTGGAACCATTGTTCTCACAATGAGTTATGTTTTTGCAGCCTTCGCTTCATGGAATATTATTAAAATAAAAAGTGTGTTCAAAGATGAACGATTTTATACGGGTGTTGTTGGAAACATAAATAGTTCGCATAATTTCGTGTCTTTACCAGTGAGAAAATCCTGCCCATTAGACCAGGAAATGTGGAAGAGACGATGTCAGGAAATGAAAAATCGAAAGTCAATTCAATTGAAAATATTCCTCATATTCGGTATGAAATTGGAAGCCAGTGTCCTATGATGAATTAAAAACTAGTCATGATAGAAGTATGATGATTATATCGAAAGAAAGAGTGAACGCCTCTTCAGTGAAGTTCACAAGAATCCAGTATCTTCAGACAATTACTGTTCAGATTGACAATCTTGCTGGTGCATTAGATTGCATTGTGAAAATTAAACAAAAAATTGACCAATATAAAACCATATGTGAGTGAGTGGTTGAGTATTTAAAAAATAAAATTTAAATTTGATGTATGAAGTATCGAGTGTATTGAAAGCATTCACTCTTTTGATTTGAAACTATCAAATGCATGGTTACTATAAGAAAGAAATGATTTGTCCATCCTTCATTTCAATAGCCATTGAACAGTCAACAAAATTGTGCCCAGAAGCTCATTTTTTGTATGCTTGTTCGAGATCATAACCTACAAGAACAAAAAAACTTTTGAGAAGCAAAGCTACCTCACTAAGATCGTATTTTCCGTTTATTTTCTTTCTTACATACCAACTCTCAACCACCTAAGACAATTTGAGGGCGATGGAGGTCATGGAAACCTTATAAAACACAAAGAAATATGAAATCTCTACATCAAAATGGCGCTTGTTGCAGAAAAGTGTTGAAACTTGAGAAAATTCTTCCCTAACATCAATTCAATCCTAGTACCAAATTTCAAACTTTTAACATAATCTGCAGAAGCTATGAAGGTGCGCAAATATTCAAAAACCAAGAAAATACAAGACATCTCTACTCAAAAATGGCGGCAGTTAGAGAAAAAAGTTTATAATAGCACTTCCGTAACATCGATTCAATTCACTGTCACGAGTTTTGAACCCACTAGCATAATTTGGAGAAAAATCCTCAAAAACGTTTTTTAAGCTCCAAAAACACTAGAAGGCTAAATCTCGTACATGTTGCTCATAATTAGTTTCCATGTTTTTCTACTAGTTTGAAGAATTTCTGCTCATATATCTACCTACCACTCCCTTCCCCAAATAATGGATATGATTTTTACTGACTCATTTAGTCTGATGGGGTAGCTGGAGATGCCAAAATACAACAGGAAATGCATAGGTATACATATATATATATATATATATATATATATATATATATATATATATATATATATATATATATATATATATATATATATATATATAATCTTTTGATAATTATTAGCAATAACAGGCTGGTTGAATCCCAAAAAACTCGATTTTATTAAAAAGTTGACGTTTCGCCACGAAACGTCAACCTGTTATTGCTAATAATTATCAAAAGATTAGAAATAGTTCACAGGCAACAAGAATTCGAATGAATAATTATATATATATATATATATATATATATATATATATATATATATATATATATATATATATATATATACATATATATATAGGTTTATCAAACATCCAAAAAACCTCAAAAATAATGATCCAGGAGGTATAAAACGGATTTAAAAACTGCTCTCGCGCCTCACTGTTGACTTAAGAAAAACTTTGATAGGTTATTATTTTCGTGGAGACCAAGAATAAAAATTAGAGCATATAATATAGTTATAAAGTAATAATTGTTCATTATTTCATGCACTACCCAAAATTTTATGTTCAGATTCCGACTATATTGCTACGATGTTCTAAAATTGCTTTTAATTTTTTTATATAACACTTTTCAAAATTCTAAATCGCTTCAGATGTTACCCACAATTTTAGTTTTAAAGATCAACTACTGATGCATTGCAAATCTAGTAATTTAGTTCACCACGTGAAGTGGCAAATAAACTTATTTTTACAAATGTTGGTGCGCAGTCTTAAACCTTTTGAATATCAACTGCTCACATGTTAACATGGTAGCTTTTTGATAGAAATTGTGTTAATATAGTACGCGAATTAATTGTCGAAGTTATGTAGCTTATAACGTAAATATTTACTATTGTGCGGTAGGGAAATCACTGACATTGCCAATTTCATTTGAGAAAAATAGAAACATATGCTTTGGGAGACAGATTATTCAGGGGTATGACATGTACCTACGCTTAGTATTACTAGATAATTGGAATTTTTAATTTTTTTAAGAATAAATCAATAATAAAATTTGTTTCAAATCGGACGATAACCGGCAACAAAACCAGCTATAAGTGAGAGGTTGGTATACACGATCGCTACTCGATATCGGCCGATTCTCACCCGATACATGTGTAACCGCCCTCAATCTGTATATATATATATATTGAATATATATATATATATATATATATATATATATATCTCTTAATATATATATATATATATATATATATATATATATATATATATATATATATATAAATATATATATATATATATATATATATATATATATATATATATATATATATATATATATATATAAAAATATATATATATATATATATATATATATATATATATATATATATATATATATATATATCTATATATATATATATATATATATATATATATATACATAAATATTGATAAGTTTGTAACTGACCTAATTTATTAATTAAATAATATTTATACTGGTATGGTATTTATTAATAAATGACCTCATACCAGTATAAATATTATTTTATATATATATATATATATATATATATATATATTCGAATTGTTGTTGCCTGTGAACTATTTCTAATCTCTTGATAATTATTAGCAATAACAGGCTTGTTGAATCTCAAAAAACTCGATTTTATTAAAAAGTTGACGTTTCGCCACGACATTCGTGGCTTTATCAAAACTTTTGAAAAAATTGAAATTTCTTTGACATTTATTGATTTGAAAAAATTTGAACAGAAAAAGACTACTATGTTTCACTAAAATTTTTCGGCTGTGACCGTTCTTTGTTATTTATTACGTGCTATTCAGTCCAATATTAACATTCAAATCTGTTATTATTAGATGGTAAGGGAAACCACAGAAATCTTTACCCACGTAATATTCGAAATAGGTTCAAATTATTTTGATTTTGAAAAGTCAAAGAATAGGGTACTATTTATATTTTTTTCAAAAATTTCTCATTGCGGCTGTGACCGTCTTCAGTTATTAATTACGTGCTATTTAGTCCAATATTAATAATATTAATTAACTTTTTAATAAAATCGAGTTTTTTGAGATTCAACAAGCCTGTTATTGCTAATAATTATCAAGAGATTATATATATATATATATATATATATATATATATATATATATATATATATATATATATGAATATTATATATACAAGGTGTTCCTTATAGAGACATGCTAATATTTAAGGTCAAGTTTTTCAACATCATATATGACACCGGACAACTCCCTAAAGACTGGCTGAGATCCACGTTCATCACTCTTCCAAAGACGGCCAATGCAAAATTGTGTAAGGATTACCGACTGATAAGCCTCATGAGCCATTTTTTAAAACTCTTTTTACGCATCCTACATACTAGGCTATATAAAAAATGTGAAGCAGCCAGTGGGTCCAGTCAATTTGGATTTAAGAATGGGTTTGGCACGAGAGAAGCTATATTTAGTTTACAAACACTGGTTCAGAACTGCCTCGACCAGAGAAAGGATGTATTCATGGTGTTCATTGACTACGAGAATGCGTTCGACAATGTGAAACACGACCTGTTGATAAGATACTTACAGGAATTAGGACTGGACAATAAGGATATCAGAATAATAGCTAGCTTGTACTGGAACCAATCTGCCGAAGTAAGGTTTCAAAATTTTAAAACCACCGAAGACATTGTAATAAAGAAAGGGGTAAGGCAAGGATGTATTCTCTCACCTATGCTATTTAACCTGTACGTAGAAAGAGCGTTTGCCGAGGTAATGTCAATGTGTACAATTGGTATAAAAGTAAATGGCATCCCAATTAATAATATTAGATACGCGGACGACACAGTAATCTTAGCAGACAACGCAAACGACCTTCAAGCACTTCTGCATATGATTCAAGAGAAAAGTGAGCACCTGGGCCTAAAAATAAACTTAAAAAAAACCAAGTTTATGGTGGTTAGCAAAAATAACATCCCCGCCACCCCTTTATACCTAAACGGCATTCTAGTAGAGGAAGTTACTAAATTTAAATACCTGGGCTGCCTCGTTACCAACAAATGGGATCCAGAAGTCGAGATCAGAAGCAGAATTGAACAAGCTCGATCAACCCTCCTTAAACTTAAAAAATTCCTAACAAATAATGATCTCAGCTTTCAACTCAGATACAGAATGGTTAAGTGCTATGTCTGGTCCGTCCTGTTGTATGGTGTCGAAGCCTGGACTCTTAAAGTAACCTCGATAAACAGATTGGAGGCATTTGAAATGTGGACTCTTAGAAGAATGTTTAGGATCCCGTGGACAGATCTGGTAAGAAATGAAGAAGTCCTTAGAAGAGCCGGTCTGACCAGCCGTGAACTATTCGACGCCATTAAGAAGAGAAAGACTTCCTATCTGGGTCACATCCTGCGTGGTCCTCGTTACGAATTCCAACGTCTTATCCTCCAAGGAAAAATCGAAGGAAGAAGGGGAATAGGAAGAAAAAAACTTTCATGGCTCAGGAACATTCGACAATGGACAGGAATACACGACTTTATGTCTCTCCAAAATGCTGCTCTAAATAGAGAAATCTGACAGGATGTAAATAGACGTTCGCCTACGCAGGAATCTGCTTGGCACTTTAAGAAGAAGAAGAAGAATATTTAAGGGGGTGATTCTTTGACTCATTTCAAGAAAAAACTACCTATGGACGTATGTCTTAAAAGTCTTATCTTTTGAGGTATAGGCTGATAAAGTTCTGAAAAAAAGATTAGTTTTTTAATAATAACTGAGATAATATTGTAGACAAATTTATAAAATTTGATACGTGTCTTCTATGCATTTTGTGATGTACAAAAATTTCTATTTACTCTACCAGTGGCCGTACGAACGGGTTTTGCATTGAATATTTTTGAATAAAAAAAAGAAGGCAACGGCTTTCTCTTGAACTGAAAACTCCTTTCAAGATCCTCATTAATTTTTGTACAAATTCAATTTCTTAGATTTTCTTCGTCCGACGCATGGTTTTTGCTTAAAAAGAAATTTGATTTATTTCAGGATCAATTCCTCAAAAATGAGGTGTGGAAATGTTTGTGCATCGAGTGAAAGCAAATTAAGAGATCGGATTTGTTCCAAAATGAATTAGAATCCAAAAAATATGTTTTTTTTGTCAGATGCTCTGTTTTTGACTAAAGTAATCAATTTTTTTGAATTCTCATTCAAGTTTTTTTCTAGAAATGTGTCGAAGAATCACCCCCTCAAATATTATCATGTCTTGAAGGTACACCCTGTATATATTATATATGTTTTATATATATATATATATATATATATATATATATATATATATATATATATATATATATATATATAAGAGAGTTTCGCAGTGTACTCAGAAAGATTACAGCAATACTCAATTATCTTACAAGGTTATAAGAATTTTATTTACTTCTCAGAAGTATTAATAATTGAGAACATGCACATCCATATTAGATTCGATGAAATTAACTGTGAGTCTATATTTCATCTAATTTGCTGATAACAGTTCCAGATGCTCAGGCGGTATTGGATTACCCGCAGATATGCCACTGCTAGCTGTGGCATAATATTTATTTCAGACAGAAGTACAAGATGAAACAAACATATTTTTCAATTCTATATTATTTAAAATGAAAACTGCAAATACAAAGGTCAATAAATTTCTGCTTGTATCAATCTGTTATTTAGGTTTTGTGCATTCCTGCACACAACCTCAAGTTCGTTCGTTAAGTGCAAATAACATATCGAGTGCATATATGTGTATTAAAAAATGTTGCCCAAAAGAAAAGTTTTTCGATCGTAAGTGTGTGACGAAGAATATTTCCCCGTCTCTAAATATTCCTATTTACAATGGAAATCAACCCTATGAAAACATAACAGATATTGAACAAATATCTATTGCTAATAGTACGAACATGAAACATTGTGCCAAATTAAAAAAATTTGATGATTATTACATCCAAAAAGATGGTATGCTTCAAGTCCCAATGTACTTCCGAACATTATATTATCAGCCATTTGAATTTTGTGTCGACAATGTTGAGCCAAGGAAACTTGTTGCTTTTGCTTGTCATGTGATCGAAGAAAAGTCCACTCCCTTAATTTTGAAAGCAGCAGGTGAGGAAATTATTGTTAATGTTTATAACCCATTTTGCTTTCCAGTAAGCTATATTATATTATATATATTTATATATATATATATATATATATATATATATATATATATATATATATATATATATATATATATATATATATATATATATATATATATATATATATATATATATATAATATATATATATATATATATATAATATATATATATATATATATGTTTATGTATATATATATATATATATATATATATATATATATATATATATATATATATATATATATACCCAGAGGCGCCGACTTAAACAAAATATTCGGGGGGCCCATACCGTTGGTCTTGCCCCGGGAAATTTTCTGAATTTTAGATGAAAAATAGTGAGTGCTGAAGTTTTTTCAAGCATTTTAGAGTCTTATTATCAACATTAGAACACCGAAACCTCGATTCTCGATAACTCGAAACTCCAGGAAATTCGACAAGCCTGACACATTTTTTGGCTTTGGAAAACGAAACAAAACATAAACACTCACGGTATTTTTGTAAAAAGCTCATTAAATTTTCAGTAATGAGAATGCTCATAGACTATTACAGAGCAGTGAATACATAGTTCTGAAAAGACTGAAATTATATTTAAATAAATCCTAAACTATCATTCAAAGTATAAAACATAAAATATTGCTGTCGCAGAGTAATAGCACTTTGATTTATAAGTGAAATAGCTAATTTAAGTTTACTTTGAATAAAACTGTAGGCTCATTCAATAAAAACAATATCAAGTATTATAAAATGATAAATATAAAAATATTAAGTATTTGAAAATAACCAGGTAATACTAATAATAGGTACTATAGTAATACAGCACTGAACTAGTACTAAAATTACGAAACTAAAAATTCAACATTCTGTATGTATTTAATTCTCGATTTCATAAAGATTTTTAATATGGCTCTAAATAGCATTATTAGGGCTAGAGTGTCTTTAGAAAGGTGCAAATGTCGACCGTCTGACTGGATTACTGAATATTAAGTTGTTGATGACTGGTCGGATATCCAATTCATCTCGGTGATCATGAAGAACAGCCCCAAGTTGTTCAATCGCTTCTGACTCATAGTTGATCGGAGATATGACTTCAGTCGTCTAAGGGCGCTAAATGATCGTTCTGCTGTTACTGTCGTGATTGGAACTACTTGGAGAAGCTTCACTGGGATACACTTCACTACTTCACATAACATTTCTTCAACTGCAGGCTCATGTGTAATGTACTTTCCTACATCGCACATGGTTTTTTGTTAGCGATATCGGCTAACATATTCAATACAGTCTCTCAATTTCTCGATCAATTTTGAAAAACTCAGTTGATTTTTCAAAATGTGTTCCACCTCTGTTTGCTAATAGCAAGTACTCTTAGTCAACTGCACTGAACTGTGTGTGTTGATGCAAACCGCTCAGTAATACAAGATTGCCCGTTTCACAAACTTCAATGTATTCCTTTGGGGCTTTGAAATTGTGCGGTGAGCTGGCTTCGTTATTTTCATACGTCTTTAGTATGCGTCGATTCCGAGGAAGTAAAGGATCATCAACTTGGAGAAGGTTTTTCTTTTAAACACAATACCAATAGTGTGCAAAACAACCACGCATTCCATACAAATCAAGCCCTCATATATTTTTTCCAGTTCAGCAACACTTAATTGAATTTTTTTCATTGACATCCTCTACTCGGTTCTTTGCATGGCAATAAAGACGTAAAAAGCAATAGGTCTTAATTATAACATCGACTCAAAAGAGCCTGCACATTTGTAACGTGTCTCTGTTTTGTCCTCTGGAGAAAAAGAAAAATAACAACATCATTTTGTGATTTTACAAAGCATAATATAACTAATAAATTTCTCAAATTATTGGGGGGAGGCTCCACCCCCCGGGGAGCTCAAGCCCCATGGAGTCGTCGCCTATGTATATACCTATAATATATATAGATATATATATATATATATATATATATATATATATATATATATATATATATCTGCATAAAATAATAATACAGCAGAACACGACGGTTTGCTCTTTTGCTAGCTGTAGAAAATATTTGAAAAGTATACGAACCATTAGAATCATCAGATAAATAAATATCCAAGAATATTACAACTCCTTTTTTGAGAATGACACATCACAATTTTGGCTTCAGTTCATCCACAACCAAGCTACAATGCTGTGAAAATTATTGACGGGGACAAAATTGCAATTAAGGTAGTTCGATGAAATTAATAATTTAAAAATAAAATTGCGAGAAATAATTAATAACGATTACGTCCCTTCAGTTATTCTAGTCAACTAAGTTGGAAGAACAAGGTGCCATTAAACGACCGGATTTTTGAAAGAAGTCAGACATTTTTATAATAACAGCTTTTAATATCTTGAATAATGGACAGTTCAATTCGAGGGTATTAAAAAATTTTGTTGGTTGACATTAAAAAAGGAGATTTTATGGAAATATGTGGGAAGATCTTTTGAATATATTAATAACTATTTCCCGAAAAATAATATTCCCGAAAATGATCTTTTTAATGAGGTGTCATTGGTCAAAAGATAGGTAACTGATGGAAAAAATTAAATATTGATTGTCTGCAAATGTGAAACAGACAAAAAATGGACGAAGTTTTTGCTTCATTTTGAACAGAATAATATTTCTTATCTGACTATTTTGAAAATTGTAGAATAAGCGCTCTCCTACCCATGAAAAAATGCGGCAACAGAACGTATTTTATCTATTATCAATTGAATTTGAACAACTGAAAGAATGCATTTGGACATTGAAACTTCGAAATCTATATTAAACGTGAAATATAATTTGACTAATTCATGTAAGAAATTTCACTACATTTCATTGATAGATGATCCGAATCTGAAGTATTCACTCAGATCAAAAATATGACCGTGAAAAAAATCAGAATTAAAAAAAAAAAATTTAATTAATTGAGATTCATAATTTTCAAATTATTGTTGTCTACGAATATTTTTTTAGTTACAAATAATGAATATATTTTTTTATATTCATAGACATCTATATGAATGTATACAATGAAATAAATTTTTCTGATTTATTGGTTTACTTTCATAATTGAATTATAATAATCATTTCATCCGATTTATCCCGCTTTGTCTCAATGAAAATATGGTTACATAAAAATCTCTTGAAACTTAAAGTTGATGTTTAAATGGTACATCTTCTTTTTAGGGTTCCGTATCCAAAGGGTAAAAACGGAACCCTATTACTAAGACTTCGCTGTCTGTCTGTCTGTCTTGTCCGTCTGTCAGTCTGTCTGTCACCACACTGTATCTATATATAAGTGTATATATACATATATATATATATATATATATATATATATATATATATATATATATATATATATATATATATATATATATATATATATATATATATATATATATATATATACCCAGCAAACATGGAACAAACGGCCCTGTCATGGCAAGATTCCTGCTGCCAACAATCCGCTTGTCTGGGCCAGACGCGGCAACAACATAAAGGGCCGGCTAGCCCGCGTCCCGGCGGCCGGTAGCCGGCCACGGGATACTATCCCAGTAACTTCGTAATAGGCCCAGCACGGAGCCAATGCTGAATGCTGGCAAATACTACAGTAAAGCACTGGTCCATCAATGGATTACTGCATGATAACGGCTCTTTTGCCGCTATTATTCCAGCACATAGTCCTAATTAATTATTAATATTCCTAATTAATTATTAATATTCGAAATAATCCTGTTTTTTTAATAAGCTGTTGAATATAAATGCTTACATCGAGTTTTCATAGATTTTAATTGGGAGGGGAATATATTAATGAAATATATTGAAATCTTTTTTTTTATTAAAAAAATATCCCAACACAATATCAACTCATTCATAATATGAAAAAACTAAAGTTTCCATTAAAAAAAATACAATGAAGATTGCAACACTAATTATTTCTATTTGTTCTCCTGCTGCGTCCTCCATCCCTATCTGGAGCATTCCGCAGCCGTTGGCTTTTATGTTTCAACGGCCATGATGAATTCGCTAGGCTAGATATATATATATATATATATATATATATATATATATATATATATATATATATATATATATATATATATATATATATATATATACGTTTACATACTTTAAATCAAAATAGTAAGCATCAAATTGTAGCTTACCTTTTTTCGTTGTTATCCATCGTGAATATTTTCATATATTAAGAAGAAATTTCAAATGTTATGAGATTATTTACCATTTACCATCAACTCATCGGACATATGAAATTCCTTGAATAATGAACACTGTCGACTGTCAGGAAACGTGAAAGTCGTGAACTATAAAATGCGGGAAATTTGAAATGAAGTATTCAATGCTCAGGTGTTTTGTATCCTTCCGGCTGAATACCAGTCAATCTGCAGCGGGCCAGACTTCGCAGTCCGGAGATGGTAAGTTGAAGTAAATACAGCGGTGGTCCTATGCAAATCAACATCCACAACACCGTAACGGAAATGCCGTTGCAAAATTTCAACCCGTCCAGCGAAGGCATGCCGTTAACATCATTCTGCCACCTTTTCCATCTAAGGGCCGATTGTTCACCGGCAGTTCATGTTTGCTGGGTATGTATATATATATATATATATATATATATATATATATATATATATATATATATATATATATATATATATATATATACTCGAATATATAACAAAAGTTCAATGAAATATTGGGTAGGGGCTGCTCAACTACAGAGAAATACAATATAGCAGAGAAATATTTAATAAAATAGAAGTATTCAATTTGTGGAAAATACGTTCAGTATTTCTCCATAGAAGATGAAGATTTATTTATGAAAAGATGAATAATCTTGAAAATTATTTACAACAATATATTTCAAATATTCAATATTATTTTCTCCTTTTTCTCTCTCTCATTTGCCGATTATATATCATCTATTACCTACTAGTTCCATTTCAATATATAGAATACAGTAACAGAGAAGGCACTGAACGCTTCTGATTTACATATGTTGCCATCTATGACCAAGCTTTAACACTATAATCTCCTTTAGCAATTATTGCAATACTTCCGATTCCGAAGTTATTGTCCTTGAGTAAAATTTTGACAATCTCGTTGTCTATGGAATTGACACTCAGCCTATTTGATTATCTAACTAATCCGTCATATTAAATAAATTCTTCAGCCATGATTCTTCAAACAATGTGAATGCTGACCATAGTTCATGAATTAAATTTTATTTTAAATAAAATACGAAATAAATTAGTTCTTCAATAAAATTTCGTTCAGTTTTCCAAAAGTGTTCATATGGTGTGCCAACTTGAATAAAATATATAACGGCCATTCATTCTATTTATTCGAAAGTAAAACCTTCAAAATGGATGCTTACTCACATTTCTATTAAAAATTAATGTTTCATGCATCCACCATTTCGAAATAAATAAATGAGTAAGAAACGATTTAAATAGACTTGAAGATTAAACAAATTTTGGTATAGAAGCTGATGATACTTAATAACAATAAGTAGTGAAAATAACCAAATATCATCATCAGTAGTTCATAATTGTTCATTATTATACCAAAATCCAGGGTGTCTTGGATATAATTTTTGTATAATGTGTAGTTTTGAAAAATTCCCAAAAATATGTTGATTTTGAATTTGTGGGGAACATAAATTTACATCATTACTCATTTTGTATTTTCTCAGATCTAGGTATCAACTTTGAAATGTTTAATGCACTGAATTCTTTAAAAACAAATTTTAAAAAGTTTTAGAAGATTTAAGACAGCTTTTATGAAAGAAAATCGAAAAGAACTACAGAGGTTTATGAAAATGGAATATGTTTCGTTGTTGAACTATTTAGAGACTCCCTATATATCTGGTTTGAATTATTATTAAAATATTGTCCAAATCTTAAAAAAAGAAATGAAAATCATTTTTACAAAAAAAAAATTTTTGAACAAGAAATATATCTGCATTAATATAAAATGCTATTTTCTTATTATTTCGATACGTCCTGGCCATAATTTCTTTCGCTTCGATTCTTCCCTCTTCTTTGTGCTTTATATTTTTCTAACATTCCGCAGGTAGTGCAAACATGCTACCTATATTGATTTTGTAATTTTCCTACAATTAAGAAGGAAATAGACTTTCTTTCAAGGTTCAACCACATTCCATTCGATTTCAGCTTTCGATATTGACGGAATAGCTTTTAAATCTTTTTTTCATATTTATTAATGTAGGTAATTTCACAAGATGGGTCGTAGTAGTATGTCCAGATTTTCTGAAATTAATAATGTAGTATTCTTGAAAATCTTCATCCATTTAAACGATTGAAATTTTCTGTCTGAAATTTTATTCCAAGTTAGAATGGAAGCATATTTCTTGATAATTCAAATCAAACACTTGGCTTACTTTTTCACAAATATATATTGAAATTTAACAAAAATTAACAAGTTGTCAACATGAAAACATGTCGACAAATTGAGAAATTTTTGTTTTTTTTTGATTATTTTTAATATATATATTTGTGAAACAGTAGGCCAAGTGTTTGATTTCAATTATTAATATTTAATCATGTTTCACCTACAGCTTAGCGAGGGTCCAATCTCATTTATGAAGCATATTTCATTTGAGCATAGAGTATAGACCTTTGAATTTGTGCACGATCACAAAAATGATTAATCCTTGGCTTCGTCTGTCTCCCAATTTTAGGCCAAGCTACAGAGATTTAGAATGAGCATTTTGTGTAAAAAGTGTTAGAAGAAAACCAGCTCCGCTATTGTTTGTAAAATTGTTCTATATGATATAGTAATATGTTTTTCACTCGACTTTATTATTTGTAACTTTGTTATTAACAATTTCATGCAAAAAATTGAGTTATTTTTAGTTTTTTGCTAATGAAACTGAAACTGTCGAAGTAATCGTGATGGTGTCAATAGATTAATTGTAGAAAATGAAAAGACGAAGAAAATGAGAGGTCGGACGACTCGATCTGACCTGTAGTTCGAGAGGAAATTGGAAAAAACCACCAAAAATTAAGTTTTTTCAAAAATTCATAACTCAGTTATTTTTTGAAGCGTAGATCCTCCGGTCAGTATTAGTTATTAATATAAACTTTATTTATGGGAAGAGCAGGAACTGTCCGATGCATAGTTTTCGATCTGTGGCCATTTGTATATTTCACTATGCAATTTTCCAGCAGACCTGAATGCGACAGGTATGGTCCGATTTCAATTTACAAAAAAGATTTTGAATGTAGAATTCTCATAGTTCAGAACGTTCATCTTGGTTTTACTTGAAAACGCTGAGAAATATGTTAAAAATAAAGCTGATCATGACAAAAAACGGCCGAGCGCGCGAGAGTAGTTGAAGATTGGGGGTAGAGCAGCAGGCAAGGAGAAGTATGACATTCGAAAGCGTCGGCATTTTGAACATGACAGTAATTTCTAAACGTTGTCAGATAATAATTGTAAACCCCCACTCTTCAACTACTCTCACGCGCTCGGCCGTTTTTTGTCATGTTCAGCTTTATTTTTAACATATTTCTCAGCGTTTTCATGTAAAACCAAGATGAACATTTTGAACTATAACAATTCTAATTTCTAAATCTTTTTTGTAAATTGAAATCGGACCATACCTGTTGCATTCAGGTCTGCTGGAAAATTGCATAGTAAAATATACAAATGCCACAGATCGAAAACATCGGACAGTTTCTGCTCTTCGCATAAATAAAGTTTATATTAATAACAAATATTGAGCAGAAGATCTACGCTACAATTCAAAAACTAACCGAGTAATGAATTTTTGAAAAAACTGCAATTTTGACGGTTTTTTCCGATTTTCTCTCAAACTAAGGGTCTGATCGAGCCGTCCGACCTCTCATTTTGTTTGTCTTTTCATTTTCTACAATTAGTCTATTGACAGAAACACGATTACTCTGATAGTTTCAGTTTAATAAGCAAAAAACTAAAAAAAAATTTTGCATAAAATTGTTAATAACAAAGTCATAAATAATAAAGTCGAGTGAAAAACATATCACTATATCATATGGAACTATCTTACAAACAGTGGCGGAGCTGGTTTTCTTCTAACACTTATTACATGAAAAAATCTCTGTAGCTTGGCCTATTTATTTTTATTGAAATATTTCATAAATTGTCATATATCTATCATCCATTAATCAACTTTTCAGTTCCCCTCACATTTGTTTTACGACTTTCAATGAAACTCTCGCCAAACTATTCATAAAGTCGTGAGTAATTAATTGAATACACTTTACACAACGCCCATCGGAGATTCCACACAAAATTTATTTTCTAAATGGCAGACTGGAGAACTGAGTAACCGATATAGTCTGCCATCATCGCAGTCTAGCAACCGGTGGCACCTAATCGAATTTTGGCGAATTTGAATGTGGAATTCAGAATGGAAACATTCGTCGGGACTAGTTCAAACTCGAGGCATGCTTCAAGTGTTGTTTATACGAAAAACGTGCTCACATATCAACAAGCGTTCAGTGGCAAGCAATCTATCGAACTCTTAACCATGAATGCAATTATAATTATTGTATGATATTTTCATTCCAATCTCGATCTCAATGTTTTATTACCGATGATGTTAACGTCCTATTTTTATATTTCCGCGACGATTCTGTTTTTAACTAGCGGGGTCCATTGTCTTGATTTGTGTAATCCAGAGCGACTGATCAGAAACAATATTACATCTTATAGATACAAAAACGAGACAATACAAAAATGTGGTTGTTCAGAACGAAACGAATGTGTAAAAAAGTGTTGTGCTGTTGGTTATAATATACGAATGGGTGACTGTGTTTGGAATGGAACAACAAATTTTATATTACCTATTTACAGACAAAATATTCCTTTATCGAATTTTACCCCTGTGAATTATCTTGTTGGAGTTTTAAAACATTGTGATTTTTATCCGAAAAGGCCTCAACTTGACTATGAAGACACTTTTTATCTTCAAGAAAATTTGAATCTTTTTCTTCCTTTTGATGATAAATACTTGAGGCCTGAGTCCTACTGCCTGGATTATACGAATGATGATGGTTTGATAGCTATTTTATGTATAAATGAACAACTATGGATTTCAGCAGTTTCAATGAAAATTAATTTTGTTGGTGGGTATATCTTTAAAGTATTTCATTCAAATCTGACAACAAATCATAAAGATAATGTAAAGTTTGAAACAACGAAGGGTGTATCTAGAATGTATGAACTATTCAATCAAATCTGACAACAAATCATGAAAATGAATTATTATTTAAAACAACTGAGGATATATCTAGAATGTAAGATTTTTCATTAAAATCTGACAGCAAATCATAAAATTAAATTATAGTTTGAAACAACTAAGGGCATACCTACAATGTATGAACTTTTCATTCAATTCTGACAACAAATCATAAAAATAAAGCACTCATCTCCTTTTTGCAATAAAATAAATTATTTTCAATTTTTTTTCGTTCGTTTTGCTAAAATATGTTTTTTCTTTAGTTTTTTTGGACTATAATTTATTTTCTCAATTTTTAGTGTCAATACAGAATCAAAATTTATTGCAATCAGGGGACTCGATTTTTTTACATCAATGTGTGACAATAGACCTAAAATTTTCTAAGTAATTTTTTTTATCCTGATGATCCTGATCAAGACATTAGGACAGAATTAAGAAATTATTGTATTGTCATCGGTTCTTGTCGATCGGTTTTTTTTTCAAATTAATTAGTGAGTAAATGACGTTCACAAACACTATTATATAAGCACAGGCTCGAGCGCAGGTAAAGCCGAGGGTAAAGCTATTATATAAAAAAAATACTTCAAAGTGGGAACATTGAATTTTATTCAATAGATTTCCTACACAGTTCAATATCCTGATAATTAAAATTCATATCACTTCGACCGGTTACCTCAGTTTATGCCTCAAGGATTACCAGTTTTCATCGTTTCAGTAATTTACTAGAAATTACATTACTGTATTTATTATTAAGCAGAGAATGATGCATCTCATCATGACTTTGAAAGAAAGCTTTCATATCCCTCCCCATGTTTGTTACATGAACTTTTCATGAATATGTTATTATTCGACTTGTTAATACTATTGAGATTTGCAATTTATATTATGTTTCTTAAATCAAAAGTTTATTTTTGACACAAATTGAATTTGAGTGAATATTTCGGATGATGAAGCAGTATTATTTTCGGAAATGATTCACCTTGTTATTATTATTATTATTATTTAATATGGGGTTACACAACACCGCTACCTTAAGGTCTATAATGTCCCCTTTCAGAGCTATTCTCACTACTGCGCTATCTACAAATCGCATTCTAGTTCCAGGGTAATAATGAACTCAAATATGTGGAAAGGTTTCAAGGACGTTACTTCCTCACTCCTAGAAATTTCTTTTCCAAGTCATTCTTTCCGATGGCTTGCAATAGCGAGGCATTCTATAACCAGGAGAAAAGGAGTTTCTTCCTCCTTTTCGCAGAATCTACACTCGTCCATTTCTGATTCCTATTATTATCATCAGATGCTTCCTGTAAGTTGCCTATTTTTGAGTTTCCTTCGGCACTCCAGTATCAACTTTAAAGATGGCATGGGAGCACAGAGCTTTTAAATCCGCTTGACTGTCAGAATGGATAGCTATGTTGCATTTCTGGTAGTTTCTTTCTGGGTTCATATCTATACAATTTTTCGATTGCGAGTATTTCTGCCTGAAAACCACTCTAGCAGGAGACTAAAGATAGTGCGCACTTGGTGCCTGCCCCATATACCCCACCAGCAGCTCCTGTCGTGGTTTTTGAACTATATGCGTACCATTTCATGGTATTTTCCTTAAAAAATGTGAGTGGTTGATTTCCTTTTCCATTCTTTCTTTTTACTTAGCATCGTAGTGAAGTTCTTCTCAATGCCTACTTTTTTGATCATTAAATCACTAGGACGCTTCGCTGATGAGATGTAATTGGTTAGAGAACGCCAACGTGCCTTTTTTTAGATATTCTGAGGACCCCCTTATAGCTAGCCTACCAATCACTAGATGTAGAGGTGTGAGATATGTAATGATCTCAAGTGTCCTAGTTGGGCACATTCTCACAGCTCCCATGATACACACACAGGCCAGTCTTTAACTTTGTGGAGCATTTTCCACGTACTTGTCTGACCTGCTTTGAGATGCCAGTTTAGTGCCCCGTAAGTAATTATTGGGGTCACAATCATTACGTACATCCATCGAAGTATTGTGAAAATAACTGTGCATGTGTAATCAATCTAAACTCGACTAAAAATCTGAATCTTTTTTATTGAAAAAAAATTCGAAGCTAGGATTTGTTATCTGATCAAAATCAGATTGAATATTTGATAGCTTCAAAAATAGCTATTTATTTACTTTCCAACTTGAACTATAAAAATGAATCCCAAAATTTCAATTGAAAACATAATAGAAATTATATTTATATATATATATATATATATATATATATATATATATATATATATATATATATATATATGAAAAACTTGGTTCTCGGAATGAACCGCGTAAAAGATTTGAAAAAACTGGCTGCCGGTTGACTCTGAAGAGTAGGCAGGTTGAGACCACGCAGTCGTATTGTTTCCGATTCCTCCTAATTCGATTCGTGGAGTAGGCAGATTGAGGCCACGTATCTGAATTATTCCCGTTCTAATTCTCCTGAAGATGGCTTTGCAAAAGGAGCCGAAACGTCGAGATTTTTAAAATCTTTCACGCGGTTCATTCCGAGAACCAAGTTTTTCAAATACTTCCGACCGCGGAAATCTTTCTGAACATATATATATATATATATATATATATATATATATATATATATATATATAAATATATATATATATATATATATATATATATATATAATATATATATATATATATATATATATATATATATATATATATATATTAGGTACTAACATTTATAACGTGAATATCGTTTGAATATAGAAAGGGGAAAATGGAAATATGGATGGGGAAACCTAAACCTAATCTATTCGCTGGTATATAATATTATTGCTAGACATAGAAGTGGGTAAAAAAATAACGGGTACAAAGATTCATAATTCAACTAGAATAAATTTAGCAAAGGTATATTCATATCTAATTATTGATCATTAAAAAAATTATTAGAACTTTTTTCCTACAGTTGATTTCAAATGCTTCTAATAAATTAAGTTCTGAGCTTTTTTTTTAGTATGTAGTATTTCATATTCGTTATTGCTATGATTATATTACAGAAGGTGTACCTAATGAATAAGCTGAATTTGTTTTTTCATTGCTGTTGCTTCTTTTATGTTCTTATATTCTAACTTCGAAGTTTCTGCCGGTTTGGCCATCATATACCTACCTTAGGATATAGAATAACAAGTTACTTTAAATACACCTGTCTTATTTTGGAGTATAGTTTTAGCTTTTAAATTCCTAATATGTTTTTCTATGGTTTTCTGAATCTTAAATAATGATCTTACATTTCGATTTGACAGGAAAGTTGAAATTTTGTGGGTTGGGTCACCTATATAAGTTGATAATTTAAAGTTTTAAGGTTGTGAAACTTCCTTCAGCCCTTTATGTTATATGAAAAATGAATTTACTTTCCTATCATTTTACATTAATATAAAAGTTCCTAATATCCTGGGATCGACTTTCTAATTGCGTTGATTCGGTCTAATGTTGTCTAATGGGGGTTAGTCCAACATTAGGAGCATGGGAAACCACAAAACCTTGCTTTCGCAATGTACATACAAGAAAAAAGAAATATTCGTACAAATTACGAAGATGAATTATAATTGAATATATATTCAGGAAAATTAACAAAAAAACAAACAATAGAGGAAACTTTCGCACAGTTCCTTCGTAAGGGCTAAGCTTGATGAAATTACGATCGTCAATCAGGAATCATGTTCATTATACCTTCAAGAGTGGGAGGTTCAAAATATCAATATAGCCACCGCAAAATATTTAAGTGATAATCAAGCTATTTCTGTCTTAATCACATATCCATCAATTGCAGTGACTATATTAATATATCCAACACTTGACAAAACGGTCGAAGACTACGTAGCGCATTTAGAAAACACACTACGACGTCGACAGCCTGAAATGCTAAATTTTCGCATCCCAGACAGAAATGTCGAAAAGCTGTACTAAACGATATGATATTGCTCAATATAAATTTCCTTTTGTTTGCTGCAATAGTGGTTCCCTCAGGTTGAGCGTTGGATATTAATTAATGTAGTCATTGCAATCGGTTGACATGTGATACTAACAAATGTCTAAAAGACAGCCTGTCTATCACTTCAATCCTTTGTGGTGGCTATATTGATCTTTTCAACATTTTTTTCCACTGTTGAAGGTAGAATAATAATGATTCAAGATGACTGATCGTAACTTCATCAAGCTTATTCCTTACCGGGGAATTATACGAAAGATTTCTAGTTTTTAGATAATTTCTTTAGAGATATATATATATATATATATATATATATATGTATATATATATATATATATATATATATATATATATATATATATATATATATATATATATATATATATATATATATATACATCTCGTGTCCACTGCTGGACGTAGGTCTCTCTCATTCTTCTCCATGCATACCGGTCCTGTGCTGCCTGCATCCAGTTGCTGTGACAGCGTTTCAAATCATCGGTCCATCTTGTTGGTGGACGGCCTCGATTTCGGTAGGCTTCTTGTCTTGGTCTCCACTCTAATATTCGTTATGTCCACCTATTGTCCGTCATTCTGGCGACATGTCCTGCCCAATTCCACTTGAGGGATGTTATCTTCTCTATCGCGTCCAAAACTCCTGTTCGGCGTCGAATTTCTCGGTTTGGAATTCGTTGTCTGAGAGAGATACCCAACATGATGCGTTCCATAGCCCTTTGTGCTACGCGAATTTTGTGCACTGTTTTGTTCGTAAGTGTCAGGGTCTCTGCTCCATAGATAAGAACTGGCAGCACGCACTGATTGATTGTTTTCCTTTTAAGGCTTACTGGGATGACTGATTTGAAAACATAATTGAGTTGCCGAAAGCTACCCAGGCCAATCGAATGCGGCGGTTTAGTTCGATGGTTTGGTTATCTCTTCCAAGGCAAATCTCGTGTCCTAGGTATTTGTAAGAAGTAGTCTGATGGCTACTCCCAGTGGCGGCTCGTGAGGTTTTGGTTTGAGGAGGCTACAAGAGGTGTTAAAAAATACACCATAGGCGAAAGTTTTTAGGATTTCAAGGTCAACCGCCTTATAATTTAAAGAGAATCAAAGTAAAACAAGCACCCTAAGCTATTAATTTGTTTGGAAAAAATTTTTTTTCACTTTCGAGTGTCTACCTTGAGACCTACAACTCATATTTACAATATTCACAAAAACTCTTCTCAGCCAATTAATAAATTCATCTATTCATCATATTTTTTTTCTATCACAAAATAGGTACCTACCTACCTACTTAACGAATTTGTTACTTATTCGAGGAATTAATCAATTGTTGCCCAGCAAGAACCAACGGGGAGAGTTTTTTCTTGCCAAAAATAAAATAGGACCCTCCCAAAAATAGATTAAAATAAAATTCTTGACATAAAAGTAAAACAAAAAAAAAATAAAATAACAACAAAATAAAATGATAAAATATACATTTAGACCTAAAAAAAATTTAAATAAATTCTTTAGCACAGACATCTATTTTTTATAATTCCTGCATAGATGCCAATGCCAAGGCAGAAGTCTTAAATAAAAAATAATGTTTACATAAAATCAAACAAAAAATAAATTCTTTTAAGATTTTTACAAGAAACAACGAATTATTTGGTAGAATACTAAGTAATAAAGTACCTAGTACAAACAAAACCTGTGAAAAATAAAATGTATAAAATATGTGTGGGACAGCAAATAAAAAGTTATATATTTTTGAAAATTAGCGGGATTCTGCGATCTTTGACGTTAGCAAAATGATCTATAATATCCTCATAAAATTTTTTGTCTTTCGCCAAAAGTTTTACCAATTCCTTTTCAATAGACAACAAACTAATATTTTTCAAACGATCCTGGCTCATTGAATTTCGTAAATAAGTTTTAATTCTCTTAAGAGTGGGAAACGAGCGCTCTACGGAAGCCGATGTCACCGGGATAGAAACAATTAGTCATAAGAGTTTATAAACTTGGGGTAAATCTTGATTCAAATCATTATCAAAAAGGTATTTAATAGTCATCACATGATTTTCATTTTGCCCCAAAATTTCATTGTCACTATAAACAACACACAGTTCACTTTTTAGGGCCACCTTATCAAAAAAAGTGTATTTTTGACATAAATTTTCCAAAAGGTTATCTGGAAAATTAGCCGAAAATCCGGTAAACAAATTTTTATTGAGTAATTCGAAGAAATGCAGTTCTTTCAAATCAGAGAACCTTATTTCTATTTGACCCCTAATAGTATCCAAAATTTCATAAAATATTTGCTTATAGTGAAGCTCCATATCTGAGAAACTGAATTTCTTTCGTTTTGGGCTAAATTGAGTCGTATCATCAGTAGTTCGAAATACAGAAAATAGTTTTTTTAAATAAACTTCTGCACGAAATTCTGAAATTTTCTCCAAAAGAAACTTGAGCCGATTTCGTGAGTAAATTACATCTCAAAACTTATGCTGTGAGATTTGAAAAACTATTTCTGTTTGTTCAAAAATTAATTTAAAGATGTTTAAAAAATATATAAATTCCTTATCTTGTAAGATATTAATCCGCGTGCGGTATTTAAAGTTACTTTATCGGTGAAAAATTCCTCACTTTCAACTATAGAATTAAATCCTCAAATCCTAAGCGGCCTAACACTGCCAACAAAATAATTTATTTTTTACATTTTATGTGATCCGGTTAGGCAAGGATGTCTCTCATAATTCTTTGTATTAAAACCGCGGTTTTGTTTTCTGTTACGCTGCACCAAATTCTTCAATTCAGGGGTATGTCGCATTGTTTTTATCAAAACTTTATCCTCATAACTTAGTGCACTAAAGTTATGGGATAACAAATATTCCACTAAGTCACCATTGAAATTTTTGAAATTAACTTCAGTAATCAAACTCATTTTAAAACAATACGCGTAACGCGATCTGTTTTCGGCGGCCATTAGAATTACGAATTACGATCACACTACGATTCAATCAACGAATTCACTCGATGTTACGCGAAATTCTTTAGTTGTGATTGGTCGACATTGTATAAGACTGGGTTTCGATCGGTGTTGCCATTTACATGTGTTTTGCTTTTCTATTGCAATGAAGTATTCATTGGGAATATTTGCACCATTGTTTGCTTTTCTGTGGCAGGCATAATGAACGCTGAGAATATACCTTTCTAAGCTTTCCGCAGCGTTGCCACAAATCTTGAAATGAATGAAATGCAGTAAATGTAAATACCTTCTATCTTAATTAATAAATTATATTATATAATGTAGGTTGAAAGGAAGGTAGGTGCATAAAATTATATGATTTTGATTAATATGAATATGCTGAATGCTGACTATTCAATATAATATATATATATATATATATATATATATATTAGTGATACACGGCATATTATTGAGGAGGCTTAGCCTCCTTAGCCTCCTTTGACTAGCCGCCCCTGGCTACTCCAGCAATGTTTAAGCTTTTGCTGAGTATTAGATTTGTCATAATTTGTATTTTAGACATATTTATTTTCAGTCCTACTTCTAGGGAGGAGCGGTTGAGTCTGTTAAGTAAGTCTTTAACCTCGTCTATACTGTGCATTATTAGCACAATATCATCAGCAAATCGAAGGTGGTTTAGATTTTCTCCATTTATATTGATACCTTTTTCACTCAGATTTGTCCTCTTGCATGCATACTCCAACAGTGTGGTGAACAATCGTGGTGAAATGATGTCTCCTTGCCGAACTCCGCGTTGTATGGGGAATTTTTCGGTTTCTCTATCGTCCTGTCTGATACTTGCTGTGGCGTTCCGATATATATGTTTAATGATGTTTGTATATCGGTGGTCTATACGACATTCTGTTAAAGCTTCCAGCATTTTTCCGTGACTGATTGCTTCAAAAGCCTTTTCGTAATAAACAAATATCAGGCTTGTTGTATTCGACACACTTTTCTATCTCTTGATAAAAATTGTATACCTATACCTACTTACTTTTACGCATTCAGTTATTGAAGGAGATGTTTATCCTGATTAGTAATTATACCGCTAGTTGATACCATGATAATAACACTATTAAGTTAAATTGCTATTCTGTGTTATGGAAAAAACCGGTCAGTTAAGTGCGCCATAAATATTCATGCATAAACAAGTAAAAGGTCCTTCAGTCGCGAATAATTTTTGTACTTACTCAGTGTCAGATTGTAGTTACTTTATATGTATATACCTATATATATATATATATATATATATATATATATATATATAAATATACATATATATATATTTATATATATATATATATATATATATATATATATATATATATATATATATATATATATATATATATATATATATACCTATATGTATATATATATATAAATATATATATATATATATATATATATATATATATATATATATATATATATATATATATATAGACATATATAAACAAGAGTAACCAATTATGCATAAAACTGTACCACCAAATTGGTGAGATTATGGTAGCAGTAAATTTTAAATTGTATAACCTCACTTAACGTAAGTTAGAAACAAATATAGTAATTTCATTGCATTGCTTCATCATACTTTCCAGGTTCCCGAGGAAGGCAATAAATAAGCCGAAAGTTCGAACCTTTTAAAGAGTATTATCATTTGGACCTTACCTGACTGATATCCAAATAATTCATTATTTAAACATTACTTGACAGTCAATAACCAAATTAAATATATATATATATATATATATATATATATATATATATATATATATATATATATATATATATATACAGGTATATATATATATATATATATATATATACAGGTATAGATATATATATATATATATATGATTATTTTTTTCTTATAATTTTCAAGCAATCAGAACGATAAAATTAGTTAAATTACCTTGTATAATTTGGATAATACCTGATTATACATCTGTAGTATTAATAACTGTTCAAAAATGAGTCGATTCCGAGATGTTCACTTAATATACTCCACAAATAATCGTATCAAATATAATACCTACTTCAAAATAAATACGGTTATACATCTCAAACTTCCTGCATTATCGATGTAAAACCTGATTATTTTGAAGTACTTATAGTATTATTACTGATTATATATATATATATATATATATATATATATATATATATATAATAAATATATATTATATATATATATATATATATATATATATATATATATATATATATATATATATATACATATAATATACGTAAAATATAGAAGATGCATACAAGCTCCATAACTTTTTTTCTATCCAAGCTAACGAGATTTTTCTTAAACTGAAAGACTGGAAATGAGGCATACCCTGATATTGTTTTTATTTATATACAGGGTGTTCCAAAATAAAATTCTTACTAAATTTTATGTTTCTTAAATGGGAACCCGCCATTTTTGTTACATTTTGGGATAGGCCGCTATAAATTGAGTATATAATGCATCCGGATTTCTTAAACTTATCTACATCGTCCGTAGAGAAGCACCGATAAATATACTAATATATTATCACATCATTGCATGACGTTTTGCAAGAACTTTCTGCAGGTATACAATTTAGGTAGGTATACTGTGAAAAACAATCGAGATTTGTTGCAGAATAAGAAATATTAATTTTTTTGAAAAAAAATTCGAGTAGGCCGATGTCGTAAAATTCGTTCAATAGCCAGTAATGAATTTCACTCGCGAAGATTTCCTGAATAAGGTCTAATTTTACTGTATTAGCTACTTTTAAGAGCAACGGGTCGGTTAACATACATAAAAAGCCATAGTATGCAACCAAATATCCTCAGTGGATGAGGACTCTTGATCACCTCTATCAATGTTCGATTAATGTTTGAGTAGGCATTATTTGAATATCATTATTAGATAGTGCTGAAAGGTGAAAGGTATTTTCTTCGCGATTATGTTTCCAGAATAATAGAAGTGAATATAATTTGAATACCAGAAGGACCATTTTTATGGCAAAACGATTGTGCTCGAGTTCATATCCCTGGGATAATTCAAGAATTTTGATCACTCCTATTCTATATGATCCTTCAAATCATATATATGTAGGAAGATATTGAAGCGTCATGCAATGATATAATGAAATATTGAATGTTTCATTTGAAAAAATCGAGTTGCTTTTTCACAAATTGTAGTAAGTATGCGATGGAACGTCGCCTTCGAGTATCTCAAATTTGCTCTAAAGATTGAGAAATCAAGTGAAAAAGGTAACTTGAGTTATGTTCCATGGTTCAGAAATTATTAATTTTTTGTGTGCATCTGAGCATATATATCGCAATAAGTCCAAAAGTATTGCGGATGAGTCCAAGGAATCCGGTTTTGTTATATCCAAAATTCAGTGGATATTTTTGTACACACTTCACATAAATAGAAATATTTTCAAGATATGCCTCATTGTTGGGCTAATACCTAGTATAAAAAAAGCTTGTTGATAGTTTGGATAGCAAAGAGTTATGGAGCATATATATTTCAACAACAGTAATTTGAAAAAAATTCAATAGTTCAATTTTCTTAAATAGGATTAAGAATGTCCCGTTTTATTGTTCTATACATTTCTTTCCAAAAACAAATGGAAGTTAATGAAAAATTAAGTTCTTCTGAAATATTTGTTTTGTCTTCATTCATTTCATGATGAAAAGATGGTTATGTGATAAATATAATTTGAGTTTGGTCATTTGAGTGAATAATTGTTATTTCAGCGAAAGTAATTGAGGTATCTCTATTATTTCAAAGAATCCAGTCATAATCTTTTTTATATCGTAAAACAAGTTGTGTTGTGAATTTTTTAAGAAACTCCCTAATGTTAAAAATCCAAAAAGTATATATATATATATATATATACAGGGTAGCGAGAAAGTCTGGCAACCAGCTATTTTCTCTAAAACTATCAAAGATATAATTATCAAATTCTAGGGTTATTAACGCGATTGCATTTTGCGTTTTTAAGAGGATCAGTCAAAGTTTAGTGACGTCACCATTCAGTGTACCGCCGCCATCTTGAATTTTTTTAAATGGCAACGTAGGTCGAGTGATATATCGTAGAAAAGCTTATTTCTTCCTCTTTTCAAAAATACTAAATAAGTACAACATTACCTAAAAAATACAAGAAACAAGTGTCGAAAACTTAAAATATTCAATTTTTCAACACATATCATATAACAAAAGAATTAACTAGAATAATAACACATAATCAACAGTTTCTTTATAAAAAGTGCTCAAAGTGTTGGCCACCTATTTCTTGGCAATAATACAATCTGTCTTGGAAGCTTCGAATGGAATTGTTGATAATTTCTGGTAAATTCCTTGCATTTCAAGACGTATGCGATCTTTCAAATCGTCTATGTTTGTTGGTCTGTTAACATACACGCGGTCCTTCAGGTATCTCCATAAGAAGAAATCAAGTGGACTCAAGTCGGGAGATCTTGCTGGCCACTCAATTATACCTCTTCGACCAATCCATCTCTGAGGGAAAGTTATATCCAAAAATTGCCTTACGTTTTTATGAAAGTGCGCGGTGCACCATCCTGTTGGAAATATACATTCATATTTGGAAATAGAGCAGTAATTTCAGGTATAATTTGATTCAGTAGAAGATATTTTTCACCAGTAAGAGCGCCATCTATAAAAAATGGACCAATGATATGGTTTTTCACCAAACCAGCCCATACATTAATTTTCTGTGGGTATTGTGTATGGGTCTCATCCATCCATTGGGAATTATAATCTGACCAATACCGGCAATTATGTCGATTAATAGTGCCGTTTAGACAAAATGTAGCTTCATCACTGAATACAATTGAATCTAAGAAATTATTTTGATCACCAATTTTCTCAAGAACCGTTCCACAAAACTCTAATCTTCTATCAAAATCATCCTCAGCTAATTCTTGGTGGTTTTTAGTTTTGTATGGATGGAACTTATTTTGATGCAAAATTGTTTGTACCGACTTCCTGCTAATATCACGATTTCTTGCCAATTCACACGTAGATGTTTGATGATTTTGTTGAACATCTACTAGGACGTCTAAAGTCTTATCTTCGTTAGTTGCAGTTTTTGGTCTGCCAGACCTTGGGCGATCCTGTACGCTACCGGTTTCATTAAATTTGTTTAATATTCTGGAAACTGTTGATTTACGTATGGGGGCATGTTGAGGATTCAAATCATTGAACAAATGACTTATTTCTTCATATGTACGTTTTTTATCGCCATACCCAATTAACATTAGTATGTGGATCCTTTCTTTTTCTGATAAGTACACCATTCTTAATTTACTTCTCACAAATACAACTCAAACACTGCATGTATCAAATACCAAGATTAAATCAATTTACTATTTGAAAATATGATTTAAACACTGCTGTTATCAAATAAAAAGACTCTGACATTTGACAGGTGATTTTTGACATATTTTTTCATTGCTTACTAATGTTTTTTTTTATTAACCGTATACCAGTGACGAACCAGCAGTCTTCCAAAATATAGAGAAATTAACACACATATCTGCAATGTTATAGGATACTTTCTGAGTAATGTGGTACTTGTTCTATATTTTTGGAAAGAGGAAAAAATAAGCTTTTCTACGATATATCACTCGACCTACGTTGCCATTTAAAAAAATCTAAGATGGCGGCGGTACACTGAACGGTGACGTCACCTGACTTTGACAGGTCCTCTCAAAAACGCAAAATATATTCCCGTTAATAACCCTAAAATTTGAGAATTATAACTCTGATCGTTTTAAATAAAATCGCTTGTTGCCGGACTTTCTCGCTACCCTGTATATATATATATATATATATATATATAGTAGTAGTAGTATGAAAAAATATCGACCGTACGGTATGAATTAGTAAGGAGGTTTATCGGGTGTGCGGTCTGTTATATATAAAAGAAAACTCTACTTTTCCTAGCTACTCAATATTTCGTCAAACTTTATTGACATCATCAGGAGTTAAACAGTCTGTTAAACAGTACTGAAGTACTGTTTAACATGTCGATGTGATGCCTTGTATACTCGCTTGTATATATATATATATATATATATATATATATATATATATATATATATATATATATATATATATATATATATATATACATATATATATATATATATATATATATATATATATATATATATATATATATATATATATATATATATATATATATATAAATATATATATATATATATATGTATATATATATATATATTGAATTAGAAATACAAAATTCAATGTGTTCATTACTTTCGTGCACAGTTATTTTTTTTCAAAAATCAAAATTTGTTTTATATTTAATCAAAAGAAAACAATATATGTGATAAATAATATTGTATTGTTTATTGTTCAAGGCCCACAGCATGCTTATCGAAATTTCGTATTAGCAGTTATAAGATTACAAGGAAAACATTTAGAACTCGACGCATGTTCTGTACGTACGTCGATAGATTTTTTTTAAGAAAAAAAAATAGCCTCTTTCTTTTTCAATTATAATAAAAAATATGTATAATCATAATCAATGATACTTTGCTCTCTGTTCTTCATCACATTATGATTAAGTATACGTCACTGACCAATTATGAGTTTAATATTCGGAAAATAGAACCTAAGTTTTGTACATGCTTCATCAAATTTTTCATAGAATGAAACAATTTCTTTTTCTTACAAAATATGTTCAAGCAATTATATGTCATAGCATTTTTCAAGGTATTATCTCATAGAAAGATGATTAAAGATTCGGAACCAAGTAATTATAAGTTTATTTGGCAACCAAAAACCTGATTGTGGCATTGAAGTGTCATTATCAAATTCTGTAATTCAATTCCGAACATATAATTTCAACACCTTTATTTTGGTAATTGTAAGAATTCATAAAAAGATGTTCCCCATAATGAATTCGATTCTTTCACAGAACGAAAAACGTACGTAAATATAACGAATAAAACCATTGTGATAATGTATTCGGACATCAATTTTCAACCGATGCTCGAGTTCATTGAATCAATGTATTATTATTGATTGCTTGATGTTCAAGTGATTATATCAATCCCCGAGAGGCATTAATTTCATCACCTGGATTTCAGAAAAAAGTACATTCTACTAATGACCACTGTGTATCAGTCAATCAACATGATATTAATGTTTTCTGTACATCAACCGATCAACTGCAGTCATTGAATTAAGGAACTCAGGACATTGACTCAATCACCGATACATTAATTCTAAGCCATGCGCACAATGACTTTCGAACATCGTTCAATGTTCGAAGACGTTAATATAATGTAAAAACACATCGGTCTGAGCCTACAGGTTGCACCTTTTGTTTTCATAAATAAAATAGACTAGACTTTATATATATATATATATATATATATATATAATATATATATATATATATATATATATATATATATATATATATATTTATATATATATATAGATATATATATTTATATATATATATATATACATATATACATATATATATATATATATATATATATCTATATATCTTTATATATATATATATATCTATATCTATATATATATATATATATATATATATATATATATATATATATATATATATAGTGACAGGTATATAATTGCAAATAGGGGAAAAATGTCTATATATTATTGCTAATGATGCTCCAAGCAATTATGATGGCACTGTCGAACGAGTTCGTTCCAAAGATAACTACAAACAGACACAAAAGATTAATTGAATTGGAATAATACAATTTATTCTTCAAATATTGACATAAGATATGTACTGTATACAATTCCTGGATTGAGGTTTAAAAAAAGTATTCAATTAACGACCAAAACATAATACTTTCTGGAGAAAAACTTATATTGGAAACATAAATAATATTTGAACAACTATTAACATTGAAAAACTTATATCTAATTCCATCGAAGTATGTATACTCTCCTTGAATTTTTGTTATATATTCACCAATTGCGAACACAAAGGTTTGAATTGAAGTTTTCTTCGAATTCAAAAAGTATATCCATTCTTCAATTTCTTGTGGTGTTTTTGCAAGATATAAAAATGAGAGCTGTAAGTGAAAATTTTTTGTTATGCATTTTTCCAGTAATATCTTTCTTTACAACTTTGTTGGTGGCTGCCTCATCTCGCCCATCTGGAAATGAAAATATATTATGGTCGAAAATGAAAAAGGTGAATTCCAGATTTTAGAAAACTGATTTTCTTTTTCATTGGGACTCAATTCATAAAAAGATGTTCCCCATAATGAATTCGATTCTTTAGTTTCTTCCATGAAACATTTCGAATTGATAAACGCATATAATTGTGTTAAAATTCAAATTTTTTTCGAATTTTCATATAAGTAAATGAATGGAATACATTTTGTCTAATTTCCACCTTATTTAAAAAAAAATATTATCAGCTTGAAAGACAGAGTCATTGTGTGGAAAATAACGGAAACCGGTCGTATTTTTACTAAAACTGAAGTGAAAAAAAAATTGTTTCATTTATATCGAAATTTCAAGAATCCCTCGTAATTTTAATTATAAGAGGTTTTTTTAATTCATAATGATAAGACGATAATGATTTATTGTCATGCTTCGTTTTAACTAGTATAATTCAAGGAATATATTCAACAGTTTCATCCATGTATGCCACGTGCAGAGTGTTTTATTCAACAGCAGCGAGTATTCTCGATCAAAGAAATGACTAAATATAATTCAATTTTCTCGAATGCCAATTGAAGATTCGTTTTACCGTTAAGATATAATACTCTCTCTTTTAACTAGATAATAGTGTGAACATAAATTTTATTGATAATGAATATCTACACTACGTGATATTAATTTTATGAAGTATAGATAGCCATTTAGATCCGTGAGCTCGTCGTTAAATGTGTAATTTTCTTCCTTGTGTATATACATATATACATATATACATATATACATATATACATATATACATATATACATATATACATATATACATATATACATATATACATATATACATATATACATATATACATATATACATATATACATATATACATATATACATATATACATATATACATATATACATATATACATATATACATATATCAGGCGCGGATCCAGGCCCGACTTTTGGGGGGGAACTTTTATATATTCAAAAGCCAAAAGGTACTGTTATTTTGGGCTTCGGTAAATCGAGTAGCACCCTATCAAAATAATTACGTGAGACCCAGGCCATTTGGGGGGGGAACGTTCCCCCAGTTCCCCCCCCTCTGGATCCGCGCCAGACATATATACATATATACATATATACATATATACATATATACATATATACATATATACATATATACATATATACATATATACATATATACATATATACATATATACATATATACATATATACATATATACATATATACATATATACATATATACATATATACATATATACATATATACATATATACATATATACATATATACATATGTACATATATACATATATACATATATACATATATACATATATACATATATACATATATACATATATACATAATAAAAGTCCACAATGTTTCGAGTAATATAACTTATATTCCACATTAACTAATAATATATCACATATTTCAAACCCAGATAACATCAAAGTAGTTCGCACGCCAAAAAATCAGATCAAAACAATTTTTTCTAAATAGTTGAACACTCCATTTGAGTATACCTACCTTGCAAAGATTGTAAAATATCATATAGACACTTATTGAATAAACTTTCCTCAAACGAAAGAAATGTACAAATATTCGAGCATAGAAACTCCATTATATTAGAAATAGAAGATCAAAAAAACCGAATAACTTCTTACATATCGAAAAAATGTAACTTAAATCCTCAATTTCAAAACTGTTATAAAATATCTGAATACAATATACACAGATTTAATTTTTTCAAACAAACATGACTGAAAACACAACAATTAACGGAACAAACTCTAGCACAAACTTCTTCAATACCATCCATTCAACTAACCACCCCTATATCCAATCAAGCAGATTTAACTTCTCAACACAAGAAGTAATAAACCCTCAAAGGTTATCAACAATTATAATGCTCCACCCTCTACAACTTTAGACAATCAATCCAGACAATTATTTTTTTGGCATAAGTTTAATATCAATCATGCTCAAAAATACGAGTAATGCCTTTTAAAGATAAATCCATAAATCAAATTATTAACCTATTAATGTGACATTACGTGGGTGAGGGTTTCGGTGGGTACCCTTACCATCTAATATGGCTACTGATATAGACTGAATAGCCGTAGACAACTGGTGTGAAAAGATACTTAATTGAGTTTTTCGGCTTTTCATGTTTTTTGAAGTTCAGAAATCTCAAAGTAAATTTGCTCCTGTATAAGTTGTGAAAAATTAACTGAATTTCGTGACGAAATGTTATTTATCGATAGCCTGTATTTTATTTTCACTAAATTACCTTTTTTTCAGCAAAAGTAATTGAGTAAAATTAAAACACAGGCAAAAACTGAGTATACATACTATCTAATATATATATATATATATATATATATATATATATATATATATATATATATATATATATATGTATATATATATATATATATATATATATATATATATATGTATATATATATATATATATATATATATATATATAAAAATATATATATATATATAAGAAATATATATATATATATATATATATATATATAGAGAGAGAGAGAGATAGAGAGAGAGATAGAGAGAGAGATCAAAATTTTAAAACTCACAAATCATTCTAAAATATTGCGATAGATAAATTGTATGATGAAATAATAAGGACACATAGGCACTTCTCAAAGTTGTAAATAATGTAATTATAGTATACCTGTCTTAACTGCATAGTCATGATATACCTCTGTACTTCTCATAAAAAAATGAAATGCGATATAAATTCACCCATAACAATTCTATTTCAAAAGTACACATACGTAAAGTTTCGAATTGAAGAAACATTCCCAAATGTTAATGTTGATATAAAAGGCTTCAAATGGAATGTTTACATTTTCAAAATTATAAAGTTTAGTGTATACAAATGATTTCCTTGATTGATATAAAATGTGTTTTGCTCATTTATCTGTTTCAAACGTTATTATTGTTTTAATATATCAATCGACCTATTTTGGGAAGAAATTGCTGGATTGAAAGAATAAAAGATTTTTTATGTGTACCATCTTAGCTCTCGGCATTTCTGGGACTTATTTCGTTAATACGACGAAAATATATAGCAGGCTATAAAATAGTATAAGTGTTTTTTTTTTCTGGCAAGGCGGCCATCATCGTTTTCAGAAAGAATGAGAGAGAAGAAGGAAGAGAGAATAGGAATAGATCAGAAACTATAATAAAATCGAGAATAAAATATCTTTTGTGATATATGAGATCGAATTTGCTTTCAAGCTTACATTTGATTCATCTAGGCAGTTTCTGAGAATCCCTTGAAGCTAATCACATTTTTGATGTGTAACATCTCAGCTCTCGGATGTGGGTGGTATTTAGTTAAACTAATTACGTGAATTATATTGAAATATGTAACAAGAAGTAAGAAAATCATCGGCGCTTGTACTGCTGCATGTAGGTTGTGTTACAATATTCAAGGAAGAGAAATCAAGATTTTTGAGGTTTTGAAGTTATATTATATATATATATATATATATATATATATATATATATATATATATATATATATATATATATATCCTCGTATATTATGGCATCTTCAGCTATTATCAAATCAAATTAGCTGGTATTTAGTATCTAATATGGTTGTTCTTGAGAAAGAATAAAATAGTCAAAATTTGGTTCGAATCAAATCAAATCAAGTCACAATATGCTTTATTGTTTTTAAAATTGTACAATTTATCGACAAGTGTCAAAATTTTATTTTGTTTCCAAATCGAAGCTGTCTGTGCTATTCAATTTGCTCAGATCGATCAATCAATGCTCAGAATAGTAGTCCTCTATAGAGTATCAAGGTATATCAAGAAAATAAGATTTTATTCGTTTCCGAAATTTGTCCAAGGAAGTTACAAATTTCCATTCATATGGAAGGTGAAAAATTTTTTTTAGCATTGTACATGATGGACTCTTTTGTTAATTATGAGGATGGAATAGAAAGGTGAACATGATGTCTTGCAGACCTAGTGGAATACCCGTGCTGTGGCACCACACAGATTCAAGTAAATATAAAACAGAAAGCGTTAAAATTCTATTTATCTTGAAATAAGATTTACAATGAGGCCTACTTTTCAGAATATTCATGTAACGAATTGCCCTCTTCAGCAATTATGAGAATGGTATCAAGTTGTGCAGAATTACCTGAACCCCAGAAGGGTTTACCATAACGAAGATGAGATTCGAACAAAGCAAAATAGGCAATTCTTGTAGATGTCGATCTAATTCACTTGAGATAGATTTAATGGCAAAACAGGCTGATGATAATTTCGTAGCTAAGACATGCACATGCTGTGAAAACCTGAGATCATTTTCGATAAATTAAATTCATTCAAAGTTTTATCATCTCTGATTTATTTAAGAAAGGAAATTGTAAAAGATGTGAAAATTCAACAGCAACAACATATCTGAAATTCAGCCTTCTAGAGCTTTTTGCAGGGTATATGGAGGTAAAAACAGGGTTTTGATGGATTTTTGCACCCCCAAACAAATTAAGTTGGAGAGGTGAAAATGTGTACGTGGATTGAGTTAATGTTAGTTGAGTGCTTTTTGATTGTATTTTTCATTCACTGCTGCTATTACAGTTTGTAGGGATGTGTTGATTTTTCGTTTATTTAAACTGGTTTCCTTCACCGCCATGATCTTAATAAGAAAATTTATTTTTTTGTGGTTTTAAAGGTTTTGCCTTCACCTTCACAGTCCTTCGAAATTGACTAATTGTTTAAGAATTTTATGTGAATTAGAACAAAAGTATGAGCAAATACAACCCTTGTCACAGAGCAGTATTGTATTCGCAAATATATGTAAATTTTATTGTCATTAACGAAATCGCAATCGAAATGCCATCCATCACATAGAGAATTTTATTTATTATTAGACTTTGTAACCTTACGTTTAAACTGGATAATTTGAATTAGATGTCCAATAGTCCATAACATATAACGATATGTGTAACAGGTCTAGAAGGCCAATAAATGAATATTCAGATTTTTTGCTCATATACTTCTTCAATCATGTCGAAATTTTAGCACATAATTCTTGAACTCTCCTATTTATATTAGAATACTACAAGAATTTTCACCTCTTCAAGGTTTGTTTTCGTTTTTGAGAATCGAATAAGTAGATTTTTAGGTTTATTTAAATTTATTCATACCTAAAAATTATATTGAACGCCTAGTGAAATGTGAAGGCTGTTTAAACTAATTGATTCTGAACTATACATACTCTTAATGCCGGTCTTGAAATATGCATTTTTATATACGAATCAAATTATTATCGAAGTTTAGAGATTTCATCCAATGATGCAAAATTTCCCCTGTTATTCCGGAAATTTAAATCAATCATAATGTTATAAACACGTTCTAACACATTTTTATTCGTATCTTCCCCGGAATAATTGACTACTATTGCACTGTATCGAAAGTCAACAGTGAAACGTGGAAGTTTCATATTTCCTGGATCACAATTTCTGAAGTTTTTATTTTTAACACACTTTTATTAGCTTGGTAAGTAGGTATATCTTTGAATTTGATTTTCACCCCTTCAAAGCGTCAGATCAGGGACCGATGGCAATGCAATAATTCAAACAGTTTGTCCCATTATCCTGATCAGGACCTTCAGGAGTAGCAAT
>JARQZK010002180.1:975000-977500 GCA_030704885.1 Cynegetis impunctata | reverse complement strand
GCAACATTTTTGTATTTTTCACTAAAAGTTATCTTTCTTAATGAGAGTAGGTATATTGTCCTCTCGCTGCAAAAGTTGGCCGTCTACATGATCAATTTTGTTCATTGAATAATTATGAGGTATTAACAATTCTATTCATTGGAAATTGCCATAAATTTTTCCCTATGGATACTTCATGAAAAAAATTCGTACAAACAAATCGAATCGAACCTAGTAAGAAGAATAGAAATATCAAATTATATAGAATGAAGTTTAAACTTCAAAATAAAACACACTTGTCTTAAATTTCACCATATAAAAATATTTAGAGTATTTAGTAGTAATAGATAAGTTCCGCCCATAATAGTAAATTACACCGTGTAAACGAACAAATTGACTTTCAGGTATCACCTTTGCTTTTGTCTGTTTTATAAAATAAGATATAATACTCTCCTGTAGTCAGTCTTGATAATGAGTTCATAACTCGAAACATGTCGACTTTTCGTTACTGCTAAATACAGTATCTAAATATTTTTTATATTGTGAAACATAAGCCGAGTGTTTTTATTTTAAAGTTTATACTTTATTCTTTATGATGTTTCACCAAGTGATGTGCGAGAATTCAATCTCAATTATCAAATTATATTCTATTTTCCGAAATATATCTGAAAATTTTGAAAAAAATATCAACTAAAAAATATAAATATCGTTATCGAACCCAACCCAACTTTATATTGCGTTCAATGCAGTTACTGACCAGAAATGTAATTAAATTTTTTTCTGTGTTCTATGTAATTCTTACAGAATAGCCAGGCACACGTCATAAATTTGTTCGGACATATTGCATGTTTTTAACGAAACCTAATGTCGATTACATGCAAATTGTACATGCAACGAAAGCTCATAAATAAATTCAAAATTTGCGAACAACACAACCAGCGTCCTTGACTGAATGTTCAAATACGCAACGTTATATCTGATTTAACTGAAAATACATCGTGAAACTGCTGAGGAAAAAACAAATGTTTTTATAATTGTTACATTCATTATTTTACTATTGCTACTTCATTTAAAAAATAAATTTCGCATTGACAATAGTTGTTCATTTTAACAGTTATTATATAGTCCAAGTACAGATGTAGGTATACAAATCAAAAGTTATTTTGTGAGTACCTTTTACGACAACTAGAAATGTTAATAGTTTGAGCTATGATGATTATATTATTATTTCATCATCAACATCTCACAATTCGGTGAATCCCATCATCCTAATTTGATAGGTACTCAACCCAATACGTGAATGTAAAGCTACAGTTCCACCGGAGGAACATTTTGTTGCTGAATGTTTCTCCTTGTTGCTGAAAGTAGAAACTTAACGCAACATACGTTCATACGTAAATTTCTTGTTTCCAATGAAACAACTAAAATTGTCAATAGTTGCATATTATTTAGTAGAAACAGTAAACATTTGTAGCCGAAACATAAAGAAATTTTAAGGAACATTTTGGAACATCTACGGAAACAAGCAACAGCAACAAAAATGTTCCTCGATGTTTTTCCGGTGGAAACGTAGCTATATATTCATTTGTTTTCGTATTTCACTGCACACTGAAAATCTGCGACACGAATGTTTACTAATTGCGTTCTCGTTGCGTTTCCACTGCGATAGCAACACGGATTTTTTCACATATGTTTCCTATTTTCTTTTGAAGTTTACCGCTCAAAATGGAAACCGGTGACAAGTAGGAACAGTCAACATTTGTTGCCGAAAAAAAAAAAATTTCAAGGAACATTTAGGAACACGGAATACGCAACAACAACAAGAATGTTCCTCCGGTGGAATCGTTTGAATGGTGACAAGGAGAAACAGTCAACATTTTTGCCGACAGAAAGAAATCTTAATGAACATTTAGGAACATTTGGGAACATTTTCGGAAACACGCAACAGCAACAAAAATGTTCCACAATAGTGGATATGTACCTTAACAAATTCAAAGTTATAATTCTCTTGTTTGAGTGTAGAATTGCTTAAGCACTATCTGATTCAAACGAAGTAATCAATACCTACAAACTGAAAGTTTATTTTGAGAGAGCACTACTAAAAGAATACGAATTCGTATGACACGCATTGATCACGTGGTCAGTATTGTTTAATTTTTGCAATTTTCAAGTTGACTTAGGTATAACTACCCTGCACGTTTCTGCCTTTGTTACGTTTAGTGAGTAATCGAAGGCACTTATTTTTATCGTGATTCAGGAAATAGCTATTAATGCCATCAGTTACGAAATGCCTAATTTTGTGTAACGCGTGAGATTTTGTGTAACTCACAAGTTACACAAAATTTCATTTGGTAACGTATTGCATACAAGATTTTTTCTAATTTTGAAGAAAGTAATAAAAAAATAAAATTTAATAGAATTGATAAAAATTTGGAAAACATAAATTTAGTTTGTTGCTGTTACTTCATGTTAGTTGTCAGTTTGACATTTTGTAAAAAAGTCTAGACGAAAGGTTTTTAGC
>JARQZK010002180.1:892500-967500 GCA_030704885.1 Cynegetis impunctata | reverse complement strand
CATATTTTTCCATTTAAATAGTTTCGAAATAGTAAATACCGGATTTAAAGATAACATTTCATTTCCTACATATCACGTATTCTACATTTCATTAATATTTAATAATCAACAACTTACTTATTCTTTTTCTTATTTTTTTGGGAATTAAACCACAATATGTTTTTGTATTTTTTATTTCAACGTTTCGGTAGCGTTCTAGTTACCGTTGTGAAGATGAACTAAATTTTTAAACAATTTTTGGTCCCTATCAGACACAACGAAAAAGTTTGACAAACCAAACTACCCGTAAAAGGAAGTGGAAGAAAACTTTAACTTAATTAAAATATAGGAGACTTTATCCTAATAAAACAGAGATTTGACAGTTGTCACTTAGCAAATTGATTTTAATTTGAGCGAATCATCATTATTCATTGTTATTATTTTTTTGGTAATTTTCTTTAATAGATTTAATGTTTTGTTATATTTTATTCTAAATAACACTAACTAGTACAGGTACCGTAAATTTGAGTCTGTTTATTTTAAATGTATGAACCATTTTTATCTTGTCGTGGATATGTGTAATCTAAGTTAATATCTTCTGTACGTTCTCATTACTTATAAATAACAAAAACATATTTTCAATTCAATAACGATTTTTATGAACAGAATTTTGATCTTGCCATGGGCTCTTGCCTCTCACCAGCTTTATCAAATATTCACATGGAACATTTTTAAGCCAAAATAGTAAATAGTCAAAAATTAAAACCAATTGTCTGGTTTGACAACAAGGTTCAAAATATTATTGATTGTCTTGTTGTCAAACTTTTTCGTTGTGTCTGATAGGCACCAAAAATTGTTTAAAAATTTAATTCATCTTCACAACGGTAACTAGAACGCTACCGAAACGTTGAAATAAAAAATACAAAAACATATTGTGGTTTAATTCCCAAAAAAATAAGAAAAAGAATAAATAAGTTGTTAATTATTAAATATCAATAAAATGGAGAATACGTGATATGTAGGAAATGAAATGTTATCTTGAAATCTGGTATTTACTATTTCGAAACTATTTAAATGGTAAAATATGCCTGTGTAAAAACCATAAATAAAAGTCCACTTTTTATAGAATGTTTTCGCGTTTTTATTCAATCTCTCATTCCCCTCCTAGACTAGTATTGTAGTAAATTTTGTGCTCTACAAATTAGCTCCTTTCCCAGTTTACTCTATCTTGCACCGTTTTTATGAAAATCGCGTTTTAATACTTCGAAGAGAAATTTCACAGTAAAAAATAAGAGTTTTGAGTGATAATTATCACAAATTTCAAAACTTTTATGTCTTTAGGGGATAGGACAGATCATTTAGAACATACTTTGTCTCTACAGTTTTTGTTGTAACTAATTAAATAAACGCGTAAATAGAGAAAAACATACAAAACTGCTATCTCAGCAATACAAATAAGGTTTTGAGTGACGTCACGCGTCTTATTAACGACCGCCCACTCATGCGCAACATCCTATCTTAGGTGTGTATATATCGTGCAGATTACCTGTCGAGGAAAACATATATAGCTCCCTTGGAAGATTTTTCGATAGTTTCAAATTCTTCTCCAAGTGCCTTACCCAGTTTCGGGTATAGGCGACCTCTCTCCAACTATTCGTGTTGTGGGTGATACAGTAATACACGAAGAGAGGCTTTACAAGGCAGAATACTTCATGCATATCTTGAGTCGGGGTGACTTTGCATTTTTTATATTTCACATTGTGAATACAGATTTCCCATCAAGGAATATATATATATATATATATATATATATATATATATATATATATATATATATATATATAAATATATATATATATATATATATATATATATATATATATATATATATATATATATATATATATATATAACCAGTTCCCTTGGAAGATGGTTTCATAATTTTGAACTATTAAAGAATATTCCTTGTTCACTTAATGTGACATATGAAATTGGTTATGGTCAACTAGTATATTTTTCATGAACTGAAGGTTCATATATGTTGTTCATAATTAATTTCTACATCTTTTGACTCCTCCCCGTCACTCCCTTGCCTGATTTTTTTAATAAACGTTAAGCTGACCGGCTGCTGAATTGAGTGAGGCAGTTAATTGATTTAATCAGTTAATTGATTTAATTAGATGTTTTGTAGGTATTGACAATAACGAGAACTACTAAAAATTTAGAAAAGTATAGTGTTGTATTATATCAACAAAAATTCGAAAACATATCAAACAAGATTCTAAACTCAGTCGAAGCATCTACACAATTAACTTGATTGTGCAGATGTGTTATCTTCTTTTGATTTGAAAAAAAACCTCAGGTTTCAATTGATACGACAACCGAAATAATATACATAGTTCCAGTTTACTTGTTGTTAAAAATAAACACTTTTGCTACAATTTACTTCCTAACTAGTAGAGATAGTATTTTCCGCACTCGACTGCTGCAGGCGGAGCAGCGTGCGAAGAAGTTCCCGTTTCCACACTTACTAGGAAAATAAAAATTTAGAAAATGAAAACCTTTCAGAAAATACCTGAGAAAAAATTCCCTTTCCACACTCACTAGGAAACAAAAAATTTGGAAAATGAAAAATTTACCTGAACACATACATATAATCCCAGCATCTTACTAGTTTTTTCAAAAATTTCATACACATTTTATATCATCCATAAGATATTTTTTGTACCTTTTCAATCTGTCAATAATTATGTTTATTTCAAATTTGTCATTCAAATATCTATTTCTTAGTTTATTTCTATGTGGAATTATTTGTTCTCATGGATCAAATTTATTGAATGCTAAAACCAAAAACATGAATCAGTTGATCTTTAGATCTTCTCGAGTAAGAAAAATAAATATTAGATAATAAATATCACATGTGATACAAGATACAAGAAATAGTGTCTCAACAGCGAACACAATCTGACAACAAGATATATTTCGTTCGATCCAAGGCGCCATGTTGCTTTTGAAGAGGAGTTTCCTTTATAAGGAATAGTTTTAGTCATCCTATTTTTTTTTCAGTACTCATAGTACCTACTGAAATATAAAATTTAGTATTTTGAAAAATATAAGATTTAAGAGCAGTACTCTATTCTGTATAAAGTTTTACAGTTGAATACATTAATATAATCGAGGTAGTAAATTCTTAATTGGTCAATTTATAGCAGCTGAAATGTATTCCAAATAATTGTTTCTTTCTTTTTTTGCAGGTATGATCATATCTATGCCGTTTCTTCTGGTAACGTTCATCGTCTACGCCCTATTGCCTGATAGGAACTTGCATATGAAAGCTCTGATGTGCTATGTTATCAATCTGCTGCATGCTTATATCTTCCTAGTTACCATTCAGTTAACAGACGAAGTCATCGAGAATACAGTTTGTGCAATTCTTGGTAAGTGGTAGATATAAATAATATGATATTCTTTAGTCTGTCATAGATTAGTAGTTAGATGAATCCTTAAAAAATGATATTTTTTCCGACAACACATTTTGACGGTTATATATATACTTATGTCCTAAATGAATTTCTGAATAAATACTTTCGCTATGTTGCTAGATCGTTCACAACTGGAACTCTTTCTTTTAAATTTCGTCTCTGACATCTTCAGTGTCGTCTAGATCTTCAGATTAGTTGTAGTATTTGAGGACTCTAGAATAACTGATCACTGGTGTGAAAAAAGAAAAGACCATGTGTTTAATTCCTTCCTCAATATGTGTTAAGGAGGCGAGCATCTTGAGTTCGACCAGATGATAGGATATACTTGAATGTGTAACTGCTCAAGGGTGGATATAATCTGATGATTTATGAGAGAGAAGAGGTATGAAAAGGATAATTTCAGGGAATGATACTGGTCTAACTTTCAACTTTGTAAGCAAATTAGCAGGGATTTGCATATGCCATGGGCAGAATTCTGAAAAAATCATGACTGGTTGGTCGATCCTGTGGTTCGAACCTGGATCTTTGGAATGGAATTAGGCGTGTATGAATACTCGGAAACATTTATTTAAGTCTGCTGGATTAATGCGTCCATACTCATTAGCGCTAGTTTCGCACTGGGATAACTGGCATCCGATTGGGTTTTCTCGGTCCCATGATTACTTTGTTAATCCTCGAATTCCAAATAATGTTAGTTGTTTTTTAAATTCGGGTAAAATTTTCACAATGCCAGTATATTCTGATGACTTGGTGATATGTAATTTTGTATGGTAGTGGCAGTAACAAGGACTTGAGTGTCTTTATAATTAATATTGGTGTCAATATTATTTTACGGAGGTGAAGCTACAGCTATTTTGTGGAACTATAAGTGCCAGCAGAAGCTTTCGTATATCTTTAAAACGTGGATTAATGCTTAGCTGAAAGGTAGCAATGTACACTAAATCAAATGGACTATTGTACACTCTTGTGGCGTTGACGTTCTCCTCTTGAGGTTTTGACCAAACGATTCCCATTTGTTGTGTTTTTCCGCTTTTGGATATGTGCTTGTGATATTTCTAGTCTAGGAGGCTTTTCAACAGATGGGAAAGCCTCATTAATTTGGATAATTCTTCAGCCACTTTAGTAGTGCAAAAGGTGTCTACCTCATCAAATTTCTTATTGTTATAGATTAGAATTTCACTTCGTAAAACACAATTTTTTTTCTGACACAAAGTACTATAATTTAAAAATGAATAAGTCAGCTGAGAAGAATTTCAGTAGATATATCAATTCAATTTGAAAACATTATTGTTTGCAAATTATACTTCTTCTTGAAGTGTCCTGTAGATTCCTGTGAAGATATCCGTCAATTACATTCTCATCTAATTAGTCTGCTAGTGGCGGCATTTCGGAATATTTGGAAAGTATTATGAAGTCCCCTAACCAATATAGTCTCTTTCTCCGTATCTTTGCCTGGAGAAGAAGACGAATATAATTGAAAAATTATATTTTTTCGAATATAGTTGAAAAACAATATTCATCAGTCATCACTGATTTTTTCCAAGGTAACGTTGATTCCAGCAGTTAATTTTAATGAGGGATGTAATTCGACATTGGAATTCAAAAACCTGTTGTAGATTAATTGTATCAGTTGAAGTTTATAACAAACACTTTTAATATATTATAACTTATAACTGAAAGTTGTGAATGGTTCATCAGAAATTATTACAATTCAGAATCTAAATAAAAAACTAAGTTTTACCGACTAAAAACTTGAATTATTGTTGGCCTGAGGCTGTCCAAAACGAAAGCTTGGTTTCCATATTATTTATTAAAATGACAACAGAGTCATCAATTTAACGAACTCTAAAATTTATTTGCATGTTCAGTTGAGCACTGAGTTCAGAAGAAGTTTTGAAATAAAAGTATATTATTGATGGACTTTCAGCAATCTAGAACTTGGGCAATTATATCATAGAAGTAGAAGTGGACATTATAAAAAATAAGTGCGTACAGTATCAACTGAGGCATGAGTGAGGGTAGTATATTTAATTAGGAGTCAATCAAAAAATTGATTGATTTAATAATATTAAAAATAATTTTATTCCTCATTTTGAAAAAAATTTAAATAAAAAATGAGTATATAAATATAAATACACATATATATATATATATATATATATATATATATATATATATATATATATATATATATATATATATATATATATATATATATATATATATATATATATATATATTTATATATATATATATATATATATATATATATATATATATATATATATATATATATATATATATATATATATATAGTTTCAAAAAGTTTGCACCATATGGGAAACTTTTTATTATCCATGTCCGAAAATTGTATTCTTGATGAAAATTGTTCCATTGCGGGAAACTTGGATTTAAGATATTAAAATCCTAAATTCAGAACAGTGTACAGGAGAGAGCAAAAAATAGAAATTTGGTTCTGTTTTTTTGTTTTTTTAAGAATTGGAATTAATTTCATATTGACAATTTGTCTATGAGTTGCTTAAATCACACTTCGTTTTGGTTTTTGACATTTTAAGAACTGAACAATTTTCCGTTTCTCAACTTAGAGTGTTAGTTTCATGAAATGTATTACCTAATTATAAATTTGTGCGTATAAATTTATACACAATGCTGAATGCAAATGACAAAATTGAAATTATATAGGTATATCATTACCATTTATAGTCAAATTAAGAATTTAATTGATTCATATTTCACGAAATTGTGTGAGAAAATGAAAATATATGGTTTATATTCCAATTCAAACTTAGCAATAAAAATTAAGCACGAGGATATCACGTACTTGGCGCTATTAATTTGAATACAGAAGAAATTCTAACTTACATTAAGGCATGATTAGTAAAGTAATGAATGGATAGATGTCCATTTTACTGAAATGGTCAATAACGTCATTCATTATAAGGAGTTTATGACATCATGTAAGTTGTCATTAAGATTTCCTGTTGCTGACACAGTTCAATTCATAACAATTTTGATTTGCGCATTGTAATGATGTATTTACCAGTTATTATTATTCATGAACTGCAACTGTCTAGATACAGTAATGGAAAAACGACAATAATTTTTGATTCACAATTTTTATAACTCCTCAATCCCTTTCCACTAGTTTCGCAGTTTGCTTATTCCAAGTTCTCTTTATTTATTCCAACACTGTTCATAACATTCCAGATGTTATATCATCACATCAAATGGAGGCTTAAATTGTGTTCACATTCTGAAGGTAGGTAAGATAGTCTACAGGCTCCACTTCTGTCCATTAGAAACAAATGATTTTTTCGCCTTTTCATCGAAGATTCATGATTATCATCAATTTTGTATATTTAAAGTACGTCTTTCGCAGTGGCGGGTCGTGAGGTGGTGGTTTAAGGAGGCTACAAGAGGTGTTGAAAAATACACCATAGGCGAAAATTTTTAGGATTTCAAGGTCAACCGCCTTATAATTCAAAGAAAATTGAAGTTAAACAAGCACCCTAAAATATTAATTTCTTTGCGAAAAAAATTGTTTTCACTTTCGAGTGCCTTGAGACCTACAACTCCTATTTACAATATTCACAAAAACTCTTCTCAGCCAATTAATCAATTCATCTATTCATAAAATTTTTTTTTCTTTCACAAAATAGGTACCTACCTACCTACTTAACGAATTGGTTACCTATTCGAGGAATTAATCAATTGTTGCCCAGCAAGAACCAATGGAGATGTGAGAGTTTTTTCTTGCCAAAAATAAAATAGGACCCTCCCAAAAATAGATTAAAATAAAACAAACCGAGACATTTTCCCTAGTGAAAAGTAAACACTGCTAACAAAATAATTTATTTTTACCTGTGATCCGGTTAGCCAAGGATGTCTCTCATAATTTCTGATATTAAAACCACGATTCTGTTGTTACGCTGCACCAAATTGTTTAATTCCGGGGAAGGTCGCAATGTTTTTATTAAAACTTATCGTCATAACTTAGTGCACTAAAGTTATGGGATAACAAATATTCCACTAAGTCAATAGCGAGCAAAATAAATTAAAACCAAGACAAACTGTTTTCGTCCACTAGTGACTACGATTAATGCTTTCCAACGAATTCACTCGATTTTACCCAAAGGCCTATAGTTTTGATTGGTCGAAATTGTGTGAGAATTAATGTATCCTTTTCGAACCGAGTAGCTAGCTTCAATCGGTGTTGCTTTTACCGGTCTTTTCCATTTCAATAAAGTGAATAAGGTAAATTCATTCGCAGCATTTCCTTTTCTCTCTGGCATGGCGTATGGAATAATGAACGCGTCTATACCTTATTAAGCCTCTGCAGCATTGCCACTGTTGATATGAATTCTTGAAATGAATGAAATGCAGTAAGCAGTAAATGTAAATACCTTCTATCGTAATTAATAAATTATATTATATAATGTAGGTTGAAAGGAAGGTAGGTGCATAAAATAATATGATTTTGATTAATATGAATATGCGGAATTGCTGAATGCTGACTATTCAATATAATATAGTAGTGATACACGGAATATTACTGAGGAGGCGGCTAAGCCTCCATAGCCGCCTTCGAATAGCCGCCCCTGAGTCTTTCGATAACGTGACCATCTGTTCAAATATCGTTGCTCTCTTTAATAAAACCTCGTGATCGCTCAATCAATCAAAAATTGCCAATATTCAGGGCAAACAGCTGAATATTGCTGTAATGATTTCTCCTGCGGATGTGGCGCCTGTGAGTGCGGTGGCGATTTTCTTCGCTACCACCAGGAGTTTTTCCTTATTAAATACTGAAAGTATTTTAAGGAATTTGGATAAACTGGGTTCCTTGGTGTTTTTGTCTGTGGTTTATCTGGTTGTCATTCGTCTTAGTGGGTTTTCTGGTGTCTTTGCTCCGCTGTGATTTTGGGAACGAAGAGCACCCTCTGTAACTGGCCGAATGGGGCATACTTGGCAGGTTCGGACTTCGGTTTGGTGCATTGTAAATTGTGGTGTTCTCAGCCGCATTTCACGCATCTGGCAGGTGCGTGGCATAGGTTCTGGCCATGGTGGAGCCGGAACATTTATGGCATTGACTGGCTCTGTTTGTGGCTGTTGGACTTCTAGATTTTTATTATACTCCATTTATATGCAGCCGTAGTCCTGTGTCCTTTCCTGAATACTTCCTAGGCAGCCTTTGAAACAAGTGACTGTTCACTTCAGAAATGGAGGACATCGCAATTTATGCAGCGAGAACCATCTGTGTTTTCAATTTGCATAAGTTACATTAACGTTTCAAAAAAAAAATGTGATAGAAAAATTGATAGTAGCAGAAAATTTTTCCATTCTTCAGTCCTTTTGAAACAAAAAATAAGGTTTAGAATTGTTTCTATCATTGAAATGTGAATAGATCTTCCGAAAAGTTTTCTGTATGTATCTCTCGTAATAATTTTAGTATCACTTGCGTTTCATACTTTGTTAATATTCTTGTATCTACATTGAACTTTCAATCAATTCAGAACTAACAGCGAATTTAGATAAAATTATTTCATGAAACCCGACATTAGACAGGCATCGTGTGAACAGTCCGTTTCACTCATGCTGCCTATCCTTTGACTAACGTTTGAAATACCTTTCTCGAAGGGAGCATACGGTAGACGCAAGGGCATGAGAAATGGCAGCGCGAGCGACCGTTTTCCATACTCGAGCTACCCACATCCCTGCTCAATGCCTGAGCAGCATTTGAATAGTGTAATATAGTAATCCTTTTTTTCGGAATGATCACATTCATTATGGATAGTACTTTTGCATTCATCAGTATACGTAGTTTGATTCTGAAAGTGTAACCTGGTTTTTAGGACACTATTTTCACAAATCACAAAATCAATTATGAATTTTGATTGAATTAACATGCAATCATCAACTTAGATACGCAACATTTAAAAGAATATGGTTTCCAAGTACAGTTACTTATCTGAAATCGAATAATATACTTTAGCGAAATATAAGTTGTGTGTACCTACTGAAGGTTTTCGTCTATCTCAAAAAAGAGTTGGGAACCCTGTTGCAAAGATTTCGCTCCAACAGAATTTGTAGGTACCTATGCCTCCTAAAAATACGGGAGTAAAATGAATTTCTTTCAACTGTATGAATAAGAATGATCATACTTGAAGTAAATATGCCCATATCTTTTTTTATTTCTACATAATTGTGTTTTAAGATCTTCATTATTATGATGGGTCTATTAACATTATATTTAAATCTCGAATTTGGCTAGCGCTATATATTGTTCTATTTTGTAAGGATGATCTGAAAAGATTACTGCGAATTACAACTGATGAGGAATTTTTTCTATATCACTCTGTGACATCTGATTAATATTGGTAATTAGCACTTCGTTTAACGTTTCACGATATAATAGAAAATATATTAATAATTTGTTAACATGTTTTGGTTAACTAATCCGAAATATGTTGTCAAATTATAATTTTACTGTTCAATATCCGTGAAACGTTAAGCCAAGTGTTCATTTAAAGTATACATAATTATATTTTTAATTTTTAATTAAAATTCTTTGATATTATTAAAGTTATTTTATATTAATTGCGTTTCAGGTTTTTGTTGTATCTTCTTCTTTCTGTCGTCATTCTTCTGGATGAATGTAATCTGCATCGACATCTTCTTAGGATTCAGGTGAGTTCTTATATAATTTTATTTCGTTTTTTGTATCTTCTTTATTATATTTTTATATATTTTACAGTTCTGATTTTCAGAAGGCTCAGCTTCTTCATCGTATTCTTGATTACTTTACGTTCCATAAAATTATTTGAATAACATCTTGAAATTACATCTGAAATTATAATAGAAAGTAAAAGAAAATCATAACACTGAGGTTTTTTCCGAAAATTGATAGCTATCAAAATAATAATAATAAGATAAAAATGATTCCAATAAGAGAAACGTTTATTAATAGGGAACCTTTGAAATATTAATGTTTATTTGGGTTGCATCTAATAAAATATCACAGCTGTAATATTTTTGTTTATTTTACTGAGATTAATTAATAACATACACATAGTTGAATTACCGAGTCATTATCTCAGTTTACAAATACACACTGCCGGGAATTCGAAAATAATATGTTTGCAATAATTGAACACCTATTCATTAAGCCTCGTTTACACGTGCCGAGGAAAAGCCCCGGTGCACTGGGCCCAATGCAGGGTCTAGTACAGTGATTCCCAAATAGTGGTCCACGGACCCCTTGGGGTCCGGGGCCTAGTTTAAAGGAGTCTACGAAGGTGAGATCAAAAAAACAAACGAAAATTTTTACTAGTAGTAGGACGAGAATATTGAAATTTTTTTTTTCAATATCAATAAAAGAGTTTGTCAAGTTTGGAAACTAGTTAACCTCATCAACTTTATTGAAGTCAGGTCAGTTAATTTCCCGAAATTCGAGCAATATGTAAAGAAGCTGGCAATGACCATTTTCATTCTCTTTTACATACTGAAGTGCGGTGGTTGTCTCGAGGAAGAATTTTAATTCGATTTTCCGAACTCCGTGACGAAGTGCGGTTATTTATAAGAAACTGGAAGGACGTCTTTTTGATGGTTTTCCTCGGTTATGTTAACTAGCATACCTACCAGATATATGTAGTTTCTTAAATGAACTGAACTGTTTTTCATGTTGAGGAAAAAGTAGAAGTTGTCATGAAAAAATTAGAAATTTGGGCTAAATGCGTTGAACAATCGTCTTACAGTTTATTCCCTACTTTGAAGAACTTTTTGAAATCGGAAGAGCAACCGATGCCTGAAGAAGTAAAACTCTCAATTTACGAACACATGCAAAACCTGTCAGTTTTTGTGAATATTTTCTAACTTCAAATAAAGGAGATTGGCGGATAAGAAATCCTTTTGCTATAAACAAAATTGAAAAAGATGGAGATATATCTGGCAAACTAGAAGATCAGCTCATTGACCAATCGTGCAGCGCATCTTAGAAGGATGTTTTTAAGGACAGTGATCTGGTCCAATTTTGTGCTAAAATAAGTTTCGATTATAAGGAGCTTTCTGAAAAAGCATTGTCACATTTGTTTTCTTTTTGCTCAACATGTTTATGTGAACAAACATTCCACGTTTATGTTTTTCTCTAGTCCAAATAAAGAAATCGCCTGGACGATAGTTCGGATTTAAGAATAAAAATTTCAAATATAAGACCTAATTTTGAACAAGCAATGTGCGGAAAAATTGAATTTCATTGTGCACATTGACGACAATAAATAATCTTTTATATAACTCGTTATTTGGTTCTTCATGAATTATAATTTTTATTCATGTTTTATTTTGAAAAAATATCATAATTTTTTTGTCCTTCCTTTTTTATATACCTATGTATTTTATTTTCATTGTTTGATTGGGGTCCGCCAAAAATTGTTTTTAATTTGGGGGTCCGGGAGTTGAAGGAATTCGGGAACCACTGGTCTAGTACATTACTGGGCCGAGTGGTTGGTTCAATAAATTTTGGGATTTACATTGAGCGAGTAACATGACACAGTGACTAAACGAGAAGGGTAGTACTTTTTGAAAACGTTGAGTGAACATCGGAAAATTGTTGTCAAAGGGTGTTTGAAGAATGTGTCATGTGTACTGTTGGCGGAGTTCTTTTTGTAATCAGGGGCGCCATGTTCTACAAATACGCAAATTCACGATACAGTTCATAAAATTTAATGGTTTCTTCCTCGGAAAACTATATGGCGATAACTCATGTCAAAACCTATTGGTATTGGTAGGTGTGGATGGTGACCAATGCGCTGCGACCTTATTAGATCTATTGTGCCCCATCTTCTTCTGCTTCTCGAGGTGTTCTCGTTTACAGCAGCCCTTAGACTAGTTTTGCTGAGGTTAATCAGTGTCTTCGATCTTGCTCGGTTGAACTTGCCGAGGAGATCTTTGGCCTGCCTCAGCCCTGGAAGTCTTTGCCAGTATGTTGCTGTCATTGCTTCTTCAGCCTCATTGAGTTCTTCTTGGAAGTAAGATTTTCCAAGGCCGCAGAAAGGCTCTGGCCCGATTAGTGGCGTTGACGCACCTTTTCGTGCAAGGGTGTCTGCTTGTTCATTACCCTTCTCTCCTACGTGTCCCGGCATCCAGAGGAGGATCACTTTGTTGTTCCTGCCCAGATCATTAAGTTTGTATAGGCATTTACAAACCATCTTTGAGTTGATGTTAGAAGTCGAGCTCAACGCTTTGATAGCTGCTTGGCTATCGGAGAGGATCGCAATTTCCTTGTTGCGGTATTTCCTGTCGAGGTTGAATTGAATGCACCTTTCTATGGCGTGAATTTCCGCTTGAAAGATACTGGGGAACTGGCCCATGGGTTCTGAGTATTTGGTACGAGGCCCAAAGACTCCTGCTCCAGTTCCTTCGGGAGTTTTAGACCCGTCCGTATATGTTATGGTATTCTTCCCAGTGCTAGAATGGATTCTATGCTCCATTCCCTCTTAGTATTTAGTTCCGTTCGAAATATCAAAACCTATATAAATATATAAAACTTTTTTTGACAAAAAGAACAAATTTTAACTTTTGCTGTCAACTGTTTAGACGCGCCGAGTGGATGACCCAGTGATCATCGACGTCAAAAATTCTTGTGTAGGTGGAAGGTGAAAGGCGAATGTCCTCTCTCGGCCTAGCGAATGGGTCTTCTCTGAAACTTGTTTTTCGGCCCAGCTACTGGGTCTGGAAATAGACTCGGCCCACCAACTCGCCCGCTTTACTGGGCCTTATGTTTACATGCGCCGAGTGGGATTGCGAGTGAGCTTCTGAGCCCAACACTCGACCATCTACTCGGCACGTGTAAACGGGGCTTTAATATTTCGCAATGTGAAATTATCAAAGATATGAGTGATGGAATAATGCTGTACATTCATGTCAGATATGTTCTCGCGAAATTTAAGAATTTGTTCAATTAGATTCTGTTTATCCTAATATAATCCAATACTGGTAATTGACAACACTTCAGTTTGAATGTATACCCCAGAGTATTACATGGTTTTGTCTCGTCGGACTCTACTGAAATTTATCAACCCCACCTACATTTTCATGTGGATAGCCAACTGATATATTAAACATTACTGTTGTAATTAATTGTCTCATTTACTCTAATGAAAGTTTTAGGGGTAGTGGCTTCATCATTTTCAATATATTTGGCCTCAATTTTCGAACAAATTTAATCAAGTAATTGACTGAATATCCTCATGTTTTATAGTATCGATAACGCTAACGCTGACATTGATATGGACTTCACCTACTAAGAAGTTATACACTTAAAAATGAAAATTTGTTTACATTTTTCGTCATTCGATATATATATATATATATATATATATATATATATATATATATATATATATATATATATATATATATTATATATATATATATATATATATATATATATATATATATATATATAAACTTTTTGATAATTGTTAGCAATAACAGGCTTGGTGAATCTAAAAAAACTCGATTTTATTAAGTTTACGTTCCGCCACGACATTCGTGGCTTTTTCAAAACTTTTGAAATATTGAAATTTTTTTGACATTTATTGATTTGGAAAAATTTGAATAGACTACTATGTTTCATCAAAATTTTCCGGCTGTGGCAGTTCTCTGTTATTTATTACGTGCTATTCAGTCCAATATTAACATTCAAATCTGTTATTATTAGATGGTAAGGGAAACCACAGAAACCTTTACCCACGTAATGTTCGAAATAGGTTCAAATTATTTTGATTTTGAAAAGTCAAAGAATAGGGTACTATTTATCTTTTTTTCAAAATTTTTTTTATTACGGCTGTGGCCGTCTTCAGTTACTAATTACGTAGGTCAGTCATAGCCCGGTCAATTTAGACATCCAAGGTTACAAAAATTCCGAGTAGGCTGAATATTGGTAGGATTGTTCAAAACACTATTATAAAGGAAATGTGAAAAGTCCTCATCGATCCGACATGTGCAAAAAAATTTACTCGGAGTCAAAGGTCACAAAAATTGAAGATCAGATAATTATCTATAAAAAATGTCTAAATACTTTTTTCCTAAGAGCAACCGTTTTTGAGATATAACGATTCAAAAAGTTGAAAGAGTTGTAACCGTCATAATATGCACGTTTCCACGCCACCTTTGAGGTAGATGCTGAGCGCGTTTTGTTTAATGTGGTTTCCCCGGTAGGCCTATTCCACTGATCTTTTGTGATTCTGTTTAATTTGAAACTATTGAATAACTGTATATATTGACAAGGGTTGAAAATGATAAAAGGGGTGTAAATTTAAAAAAAATAAGAAAATTTATCCATCTGAATCTAAATTATCATTAACTTCTGCTTTCTCTTGTTCTTCTTCTTGTTTATCTTCTTCATTCTGGGTGTTAATAAATTGTCCCAATAATGACACATCGCATGTCTCTTCGTCAGCATCAAATGAATATCCAATTGTTGGCAATTCAACATTGGAGCATGATTGTACATGCTACAGAACAAAACAGTCCAACTTTTTTGCAACCACATTTCACACTACATCCCTTTTTACAGTTGCAAAAAATGGTGTTTAGTTGTTTTTCTGGTGCAGGTGGAAGTAAAGTTTGAACTGGCTCTAATGAATTGTCGACCAACTTCTAACCCCAGTCTTTTGGTACTAACTGATTACCAAGCCACACTTGAACTTGGTAATATACCCGAAAAAGATCTTGATGAGCAGCCGCTGAGGTTGGAGGAAGACATGCTAACTGCACTTGTTTTTTATTTCTAGTATTTTTAACGAAACATGCATATCTGAACTTATCTAAGCACGTAATTTTTTTAGGAGCTCCATACATAGAGAGAAGAAAGCAAATTCCGTTGGTGATAACTTCTTGTGGAGTTGAATTACTCTTTTTAAAAACTTCAGCACACTGAACTAAATCTTGTTTTTCAAACATTTTAAAAACAGTTGTTTTACCTCTCCTGGAAAATGCAGATGATGAATCACAACCAGTTATTGCATGTAAAAATAGTGCATGATTTTGACACTTTGCAAAAGTCGATAAACTGTTTGATGAATATATTACAGATTGTTGTTGAGCTTTTCCAGGTTTTAAGAAAATAAGGAAATGGGTTTTTTTTACCTGAAATTTTCATATTTTATATGTGTAAGTTACACTGACCGATAGAACGATATTTCTGCTTGTATTACGGCTTCAGTGATGTATATACGTGGTGTACTTATACATATTATGACAATTACAACTCTTTCAACTTTTTGAATCGTTATATCTCAAAAACGGTTGCTCTTAAGAAAAAAGTATTCAGACATTTTCTATAGATAATTATCTGATCTACAATTTTTGTCTGAGCTAATTTTATGATAAAATTGACCGTTTTGCTGAAAATCGCGAAAAACCCGCTTTTGTGACCTTTGACCCCGAGTAAATTTTTTTGCACATGTCGGATCGATGAGGACTTTTCACATTTCCTTTATAATAGTGTTTTGAGCAATCCTACCAATATTTAGCCTACTCGGAATTTTTGTAACCTCAACCCTATTTTTTAGTCTAATTTGACCGGACTATCAAGTCTGTTGATATTAGATGGAAAGGGAACCACAGAAACCTTTACCCACGTAATGTACAAAATAGGTTTAAAATATTTGATTGTTGGATTTGTCTTTAAAAAGACATCACTTGTAATCTTGGAGATCACATGTTCTAAACTATACCTTTTTTTAGAAAAATTGAAAATTCTAGATGTGATCACCGCATGATAATTTATAGACACCCGATTTTGAGAGTTTATCTGTTTCTGATCTATTGTTGTTTATAAATTAGCCTGAATAATTGTTTGTACTGTAAGCGACATTATCGAATACCGTATATATATATTTATATATATATATATATATATATATATATATATATATATATATATATATATATATATATATATTTATATATATTATAAAACGTATTCAAGAACCACTCCTGCTCCTCACCATCTACTTTCGATACAGAGGAATAGTCTATTATTATATAACTATATATAATGATATTAATCAACACCATATCGGTTAATGAACAAGGTAAATCAATCACCTTTTGAACAATAATTACATTACAATAAAGACAATAATTTAACACACATTAATTAAGACAATTTATTAAATCTGCATACTAAAGATATAGTTTTCCTATGTCCTTGTATTACTTGACATTATCGAATCCGATTTTTATAAATAATAAAACCAGTGATAATTGAACATTTTATTTTTATTTTTGCAATTTAAATAATTATCGAAGAAATATTTAGACATCAGTTTAAGACTAGGTGGAATTAAACTGAAATATCAATAAAATAATCTTAGTGCCAAGTTTCAATGAAATCAGGTCAGCTCTTTTAGATTCAACTTATTATAAATTCGGAACTCTTCAAGGAAATCTGCGAAAACATGATTCAGGATTCTCTCTGAGATACGGATTGTTTCATTGTTTTTCTGTGAATCAGTCGCAAATAAACGTAAGAAGAAATTATAGAAAATTTTCTATCTTGGATAAGCGAGGTTGATCTAGATTTAGATTCGGGAAAAACGGAAAGTGCTTTATGGGATTTAAGTATAAACTCAAGAACATAATTCACGATTTGGCCAATAGAAATGCGTGAATAAATAAAAATTTTATACAATTACAAAAAAAAAAGCTGGAAAATTCAGACCAAAATTCATAAATTATGTACGCATTTTCGAAAGGCTGGAACGATTTGGTTTATTCTTTCTCAAAAACTATCTTAATGATCTGAATAAGTTCAATGAAATGGTAAATCTTTTTATTTTGTGTTTTTTATAGTTCAGGAGAAGTTTTTGTATTCATTCTTGTTCACAGCTGACTTTAGGAACGACATATTGAGTTGTTTTTTTTGTTGGATTAGTTATGCCTTCACCACATGAATGGAAATCAATTGAATATCTAGAAGATCTAGAGAGACCCTGAAAATACCTGAATTAGAATATTATATTTGTTTCAACGTTTGTATTGTTTCGCGATCTGTCTAACACATGTACCTACATAGTTATTTTATTTTTATTGCAATTTATAAGTGACCAAACGTGGTTGTAAAATATCCCAATAACGTACTTCTGAATATTATCCTCCTCATTGGATATCCATGGCGAAAATAATTAATAGATAAGATGATCACTCAGAAATACGTTTTTCTCTTATTTTTACTTTGTTTACACATTTTCAATAGCTTTTCACAAATTCACCAAATAAATTAATTGAAATTTGGCAGGACAAAGTGTATCGGGTGACCAAGTATATGTAATATGTATCACTTATCAAGATAAAAATGATAGAAACTAATTATAAAAAAAGATTTTTACTTCATTTCCAAATATTTGTCTTATTTTCAGAGGTTTCCGAGGAATCCGAGGAGTAAAATCTTACGAAAGGAAAAGATTTCTTTGGTATTGTTTCTACGCATGGGGAATGTCCCTTCTTATAGTTGCAATCACATTCTTGTGCAATCAAGTTGGTAATCCAGGACAATGGTTTTATCCTGGAGTTGCTGTAGGCCAGTGCTTTCTTAGAAGTGAGTACCTAATACACATAAAAATATATGAGTTGTTATATTTTATTATATATTATATTATAATATATATATATATATATATATATATATATATATATATATATATATATATATATATATATATATATATATATATATATATATATATTATATATATATATATATATATATATATATATATATTATATTTATATATTATATATTATATATTTATATATATATATAAAAATATAATTATATATAATATATATATATATATATATATAAATATATATATATATATATATATATATATATATTTATATATATATATATATATATATATAAATATCGCTGAATCACAGTTGATAGTATCTTAGTATTTTACGTTAGACATTATATTTTCAGTGCTACGGCGTTTTATTTGAGACACTCTGTATATTATTTCCTTAACCACTGCGCTGTTTCTTTCTTAATATTTTTTTATGATTCTCCCTATAGCTACCTGTTTTTAGATATTTTCGAGAAATCAATAAAATTTCTTTTTTTAATTCAAAACATACGGGGGCTATGCTCATCAATACAAAACGGTCGAAGACTATATAGCATATTTAGAAAACAGACTACAACGTCGACCGCCTCATACACTAAGTTTCCACACTTCCAGTCAGTTATGAACACCACACTAAATGTCGTTCATCGTTTATACACATCGTTTATACACTATAATATGCAAAGCTATACTAAACAAGATGATTTCATTTAATGTCTATTACCTTACTTACTCTGCGAGAGTGGCGCCCCCAGGTTATCTAGGTATCGTTGCAATGATATGTCATACTGACGTGAGTTTAATAAGACCGAAACAGCCTGTTTATCACTTCAATCATTTGCTGTGGCTTTAATGATATTTTAAATATTCCGCTCTTGAAGGTCAAACTTAGCCCTTACAGAGAAATTATGCGATAGATTTCTGTTTTCCAGATCATTTCCCTGGATATATATATATATATACATATATATATATATATATATATATATATATATATATATATATATATAAATATATATATATATATAAATATATATATATATATATATATATATATATATATATATATATATATATATATATATATATATATATATATATATATATATATATATATATATATATATATATATATATATATTTATATTTATATATAATAAATACGTTGAGAAATTTATTCGAAAAATTGATATTTCAAATCAACCCTCCCTCCTATGTAGCTAGTTTCATGAGATGTAACGACACGGAATTCCCATTGATCATTCTATGTTCGAATGTCCTAACAAAATGAATATCCCAACTTATTTATTATCTATTTCATACATGCTGATTGCTGTGTCTGTTCGGAGCAAATAAATTTTCATTTTCCATATTTATAGATATATATATATATATATATATATATAGATATATATATATATATATATATATATATATATATATATATATATATATATATATATATATATTATATAAAATATATATATATATACCTATACATATATACATAATGGTAATATACTGACTTTTATAGATGGTATACCAGAGTTACTCTATTTCTATGGGCCCATGGGAATAATTATAATACTCAACGTGGTATTGTTCACACTTACTGCCTTCAAGATAAGGCAAGTCAAAAAAGATACTGCCATGCTGAAACATAGTGAAAGTAAAAGACATTCCGATGATGATCAACAAAAGTGAGTATGAAATATATAATCTTCAAAAAATTACAACTTTGTCCATATTTTCATACTTTTGAATAGAAATTATTAAAAATGCTAGAATTGTCATTCTTTGTATGATACTAAATTCGACAATTGTTTCTAATCAATTTTTTTCGGAATACTGCAACAAGAAGGTATAATTTCCACGTATTATATAATGAATCTACTAACTATATGATCCCAAAAACTATTGAGAATAATTTATTTGCACTACAAGGGAGGTAAGTGTCGAGAATGCAGTTTGCGCCCGAGCATGTCTCTCTCTCTTTCTATATATCTATATATATATATATATATATATATATATATATATATATATATATATATATATATATATATATATATATATATATATATATATATATATATATATATATATATATATATACAGGGTGATTCATTAAGGGTGGCGACCGGCCAGAAAAAAATTCTTATGTGCAAATCTTCCCTAAAAAAATGATTAAAAATGTTTTTGAGTCCATAGTTTTCCGCTAGGTGGCGCAAACTACCACTTATAAAATATAATTGGATTTTTTACGAAATATTCACCAATTTAGGCTGGTAAAAAATATCAAATTTAGAAACTACTGTCCTAATTCCACAACTCTTGTTAGAGACATTTTTCTGTATCGCCTATTCTAAAATGGTGGGGGAAGTTCGCTTTCTTTGACATAAAAAAGACTGTAACTCCATAATGCATCAACCGATTTTCGAAAACGTTGACTCTACGCAAAGAGTATTGAATGTAGATTTCAGTAACAAATAACAAAAACACTTTTAATTTTCCAATCGGCAACTAGAGGGCGTTATGTAACACCTAGCTCTATTTATGTTTTTTTTTGAGAAATTTCAAATGCAATGCTATAAATCTAACTAGCTAACAAAAAGCCAAATTTTATGACTTATTGACCTGTTTAAACCGCGAACTGATATCTCTTTTCATTCCAAAGATATTGGCATTTTTTGATGAGTGTTCATGATTGTTAGCTCGCCTTGTAAGGTGGAAGAGAAATTATGTTGCTAAAATTGTTTTGAAAATAAAATAACAAGTAGAAACGCATCACCAAAATATTTATTCACATTACATAATGAAACAAAACTAAGGGAGCTAGTCATAACAGAAATTTATAAAACGCTCCCACTATCTCATTATTTTAAATACTCAAAATGCTTGCCATTATTTGCTTTGAACTATTTCGGATAAAAATTTTCGGGTAAAAATTCAATCCCAAATCTCTCAAACGGTCTCTTATAGTTTTATGTTCATGAACGAGCTGCAACATTACGAATGATGTTAAACTGTTGAGAGATAGATGTTTAAAAAGTCAGCAAGTTACCTATGGAAATGACACCAATGTTTTATGATTGTTTACTTTTAAGTTTTTATTGCTGTCAAATTTATTCTGACTGTTTGCAAACTAACTCTTTTATAATGCCTTTTTATTTAAATGGAGAGGCATATGATATGCCCAGTATATATTTTGAAAGTCTACAAAATGAAGTAATTGCTGAACGGGAGTAGGTATGCGATACGATATCCTGAAAGACGGCGTCATTCTCGGAAATTATTCAAAAGATTGACACAAAGATTGCGAGAAACCGGCAATGTTCAACCTGTCGCATTAAGAAATAGGATACGTAGAAGTCGCAATGAAGAAAATGTTACTAACGTATTGGTGTTAGTTAAGTCTGAACCCCATTTGAGTATTCGAAAATTTGCAAGAGATCTAGGATTGAATTATTCTTTGGTGCAAAGAATATTAAAGTATTATAAAATCCACCCTTATCATATTATTTCACAACAGCATGAAATTAGCCCAGACAAAAATTGAAGATCAGATAATCATCTATAAAAAATTTCAAAATACTTTTTCTTCTAAGAATCGCCGTTTTTGAGATATAACGATTCAAAAAGTTGCAATCGTCATAATATGCACGTTTCAACGCCACCTTTGAACTAGTGTTTTTTTGCATTTCTTTCAACATTCTGAATCGTTAATCTCAAAAACGGTGGCTCTGAGGAAAAAATTTATGAAATCGTTTTTTATAGATAATTAGGTGATCTACAATTTTTGTCTGAACTAATGTCATGATAACACTTACTGCTTTGCTGAAAATCGCAAAAAAAACCGTTTTTATGATATTCGAACCAGAGTAAATTTTTTTTGCACGTATCAGATCGAGGAAGACTTTTCAGATTTCATTTATAATGGTGTTTTAAACAATCCTACCAATTTTCAGATGGGTGCGAAATTTTATAACTTCACTCCTATTTTTTGGTATAATGTTGATAAATATTTTCCTGATGCGTTTCTACTTGTCATTTTTTTTTCAAAACCATTTTAGCAACATAATGCTAATATCTTTGAAATGAAAAGAGATATCAGTTCGCGGTTTTGACAGGTCAATAAGTCATCAAATTTGGCTTTTTGTTAGCTAGTTAGATTTGTAGCATTGCATTTGAAATTTCTCAAAAAAAATCATAAATAGAGCTAGGTGTTACATAGTGCCCTCTAGTTGTCGATTGGAAAATTAAAAGTGTTTTTGTTATTTGTTACTGAAATCTACATTCAATACTCTTAGCATAGAGTCTACGTTTTCGAAAATCGGTTGATGCATTATGGAGTTACAGTCTTTTTTATGTCAAAGAAAGAGAAATTCCCCAACCATTTCAGAATAGGTAATACAGAAAAATGACTCTAACAAGAGTTGTGGAATTAGGACAGTAGTTTCTAAATTTGATATTTTTTACCAGCCTAAATTGGGGAATATTTCGTAAAAAATCCAATTATATTTTATAAGTGGTAGATTGCGCCACCTAGCGGAAAACTATGGACTCAAAAACATTTTTAATCATTTTTTTAGGGCAGATTTGCATATAAGAATTTTTTTCCCCAAATTCTAGGACATACGGTTTCCGAGATACGGCCGGTCGCCACCCTTAATGAATCACCCTGTATATATATATATATATATATATATATATATATATATATATAGGTATATAAAATATGTATAGGTATATATATATATATATATATATATATATATATATATATATATATATACATATATATATATATATATATACCTATATTTATATAAATATATACATATATATACCTATATATATATATATATATATATATATATATATATATATATATTCCCCTGTACATATTGGCATCTCCAGTCCAGCATCCCACATCGAGTCAAATGAGCTGAAATTTGGTACCTGGAATTGTTTTCGTTACAGAACGAAAGTATCACCATTTGTGGGAGTTTCTTCAACCGCCGCCTTCTGTACGTAGATATTTCCAATTTTCTCATAAATATCATTCCCGGTACATATTGACATCTCCAGCTGTTCGTATTACACCAAATGGGTTGAAATTTGTTATTTGAAGTGGTTTCCGAGGCAGAACGAAACCATCAAAATTTGGTAACATTTTTTCAACCGTCGCTATTTTCACGTCGATATTTCTTGTTTTTTCTTGGTTTTCGAAAATTTGCCAAACTTCACAGTTAATATGGGTGGGTTAATGTTGGGGAAGTGCACGATGCACAGAATTTTTTTTTACAAATGGTGGGTTTTCAATTATTTGGTACGTGGTCTGAGGTTGAGGTAATTTTAATAAAGTATTTTCTACTGTTTCCATCTCGGTTTGCTATTTGAGCGTCATTTTTTAAAATATAATTGAATCCGTTAGAATCGCATCTCTACGCTATGAATTTCACGAGAAAAATACGCCTCTATAATTTGCTGCTTAAGAGTTTTTCTATTCCAGTACTCTCAAATAAAATAAAAAATAATATATTTTAAATTATATAAGTGGAGTAAACTCACACTGACAGATTATTTGCTTCAAAATCAGCCAATAGTGTAAATGGACATTAAGATTTTGAATATGTCATACACACAGTATTAAACTTACCTCCCTAGGGAGGTAAGTAATACTTTCTTTCTTCAAATCTGTTTTATAATGGAGTACTTACCAAGTGGGGAGTAGAAAAAATATGTTACTAGTAATAGGCATGGGCGTACCCAGGGGGGGGGTCAGGTACTCGTAAACAGTATGAGCGATTCTTTCACGGAAGATGTTAATCCTCGACATCCTCGAAAAAAGTAGAAGCGATTTATTCAACTACCTATAAAGTAGGATCATTTTCGGCTGTTTGCGCTACACACTGCACTACATATACCTTATGTTTCATGTGAGTGTGTTTGTGTAGTGTGTATGACAAAACAGCCGCGGACGATCCGACCTAAAAAATCTGACTTGCACACCCTCCCCCCCCCACTAGGCCAGAAGCTGGGTAAGCCCATGGTAATAGGCATGTTAGTTACTTGTGTATAATGCACCCAAAAAATTGCACAAAATGATCATTTTTAAAACGAATACACTAAATGATACAAAAATTGTTTTATTGATTACATTGTTACGTATAAATAAAATTATATGCTCATCCAAATAGATTGAAACCGTAGAAAGGAAATTAATACTATAAACATTCAAATGCTAGGTACTACTGAGATATTTAAAGCATATTTTATCTTTTATTATGATACACTAACATATCTTTTTCTGAATGTTCAAGCTTCAATTTGTATTTGAAACTACTTCTGGCAATGGGGGTTAATTGGACGATGGAACTGGTATCGTGGGCTGTGAATATGAACCATGCTTACGTGCCTCAGTATATCTGGTATTTATCTGACTTCTGCAACGCAACATATGGTGTTTTCATCTTTTTCATATTCGTTTTCAAGAGGAATATATGGAAACAACTCAAGAGGAGGTGAGTTATGTTCTAATTTTGAAATTTTCCATCAATAACACACACACAGTATATATATATATATATATATATATATATATATATATATATATATATATATATATATATATATATATATATATATATATATATATATATATATATATATATATACACTCACGGACAAAATTATTGCATATTTTATTTAAGGTCTTCATTTTTTTTCCTTTAACACCTTTGTGATTTCGGTTACTAAATCTGTTACATTGGAGTGTTCTACAATATTAATAATCATATTAATGACATATTGAAGCTTTAGAACAGATTCGTAGAGAAATTAGTGAAATGGTCTCTGTTTTTGATAATAACGTTTAATTAGGAAAGAGCAACAACATCGACACGATACATTAGTTTAAGACAAAATGATAACAATTTATTACTTAGTATTTCCTCCTCTAGCTCTTACGATAGCCTGCATCCTCCTGGGCATACTGCGCAAAAGATCTTTGATAGTTTCTTGTGCTATTCGATTCCATTCTTCCTGTACAGCAATCCTTAATTCTGCAATAGAGTTAGGAGCTGGATTTCGTGTTCGAATATTTTTTTTTAGGATGTCCCATAGATGTATAGATGTTCTATGGGATTTGCGTCAGGACTATATGGTGGCCACTCTAGCTTTGCAATCCCGACATCCTCAATGTACTGGTTTACTGTTCTTGCGGCATGGGTACGGGCATTGTCGTGCATTAGAACAAAGTTATTATATCCAATAAAGCCGGCATATGATATAACATGTTCTGCAAGGATGTTAAGTATGTACCTGTCAGCATTCATCCTTAAATTCACTTCAATGAGCTCCGTTCGACTCTCCCAACTAATGCCAGCCCATAGCATAATGGAACCACCACCAAAGCTAAGATTATGTACAAGATTACATTCTGCGAAACGTTCTCCTGACCTTCTGTAAACTAGACTACGTCCATCAGGCTTCCATAATTGTATTCTTGTTTCGTCTGTAAAAAGAACTTTTCCCCATTGATGTTCATTCCAGTCAGCATGTGCTCTTGCAAATTGTAACCGTCCGATTTTATGGCGTGGAAGAAGCCGACGAACTCTAGCAGGACGTCTTAGTTTTAAATCGACCTCCTTGAGTCTCCTTATTATTGTTTTGGTGGAAACATTGACTTGCCTTGCATTAAGTAATTGATTTTTCGGATGCGGAGCACTAAGTGTACGATTTCGCAAAGATTGAATTCTCAAATATTGCTCATCTCTTGGCGTTGTAATTCTTTTACGTCCTTGACCAGGCCGCCTTTTGTATCCTCCAGTCTCATTATTACGTTTTAGTACGCGAGAAACAGTCGATTGATGGACATTCAATCTCTGTGCATTGTCTTCTTGTCTGTACCCCCCATTGATTAAACAAACAATTTTAACAGCAACTAACTCATTTAAACTTGGCATCTCACTAACTAAAACTACAGATTGAAGAAATAATGAACTGAAAATGTCATTCTGAAAACGTCAAATAAAGAGAAGCTATTATTTTAGTCATCAAGGCACACTAAGCTACGATTATAGCTTCCGCTTATTCATTTATAATTTCAAGTTATCGCTAAATCAGTTATAAAAGCTATGTCTTACCATTATTTTATCTGCAATAAATTGCAATATACGTAGAACACTCCAATGTCACAGATTTAGCAACCGAAATCAAAAAAGTGTTAAAGGGAAAAAAATTAAGACCTAAAATAAAATATGCAATAATTTTGTCCGTGAGTGTATATATATATATATATATATATATATATATATATATATATATATATACTATATAAATATATTTGTGTGTGTATCATTCTTAATTTACGAAGTTAACTTTTTATATACTCAACGAACTCATCAAAAATCCCTCTAGCTCAACAATGAAGGAAACTCAGATGTAAGAAGGATTACGACATATTTCACTTGAATATAATACTCACCATTCAAATACTGTCCTCTCGCTGTAGGTACCTACTAATATATTTCAGGTTTCCAGTTCATTCTCAGGAATAATACATAATTTTATTACTTTTGAAATGGGATTGAAACCATAATTTTATAAATGTATATGTTTATATATATATATATATATATATATATATATATATATATATATATTATATATATATATATATATATATATATACATATATTATATATATATATATATATATATATATATATATATATATATACATATATGATATATATAATATATATACATATATATATATATATATATATATATATATATATAGCATTTTAAATAATATATATATATATATACAGGGTGATTCATTAAGGGTGGGCGACCGGCCGTATCTCGGAAACCGTATGTCCTAGAATTTGGGGAAAAAAATTCTTTATATGAAAATCTACCCTAAAAAAAATGATTAAAAATATTTTTGAGTCCATAGTTTTTCCCGCTAGGTGGCGCAATCTACCACTTATAAAAAATAATTGGATTTTTTACGAAATTTTCCCCAATTCTGGCCGGTCAAAGGTAACAACTTTAGAAACTACTGTCTTAACTCTACAACTTTTGTAGAAGTCATTTTTCTGTATTACCTATTCTGAAATGGTGGGGGAAGTTCTCTTTCTTTGAGATAAAAAAGACTGTAACTCCATAATGCATGAACCGATTTTCGAAAACATAGACTCTATGCAAAGAGTATTGAATGTAGATTTCAGTAAGAAATAACAAAAACACTTTTAATTTTCCAATCGGCAACTAGAGGGCGTTATGTAACACCTAGCTGTATTTATGATTTTTTTTGAGAAATTTCAAATGCAATGCTATAAATCTAACTAGCTAACAAAAAGCCAAGTTTGATGACTTTTTGACCTGTCAAAACCGCGAACTGATATCTCTTTTCATTCCAAAGATATTGGCATTTTTTTATGAGAGTTGATGATTGTTGAATCGCCCTGTAAGGTGGAAGAGAAATTATGTTGCTAAAATTATTTTGAAAATAAAATAACAAGTAGAAACGCATCATGAAAATATTTACTAACATTACATAATGAAACAAAACTAGTCCGGTCAAATTAGACCAAAAAATAGGAGTGAAGTTGCAAAAATTCGCACCCAGCTGAAAATTAGTAGGATTATTCAAAACATCATTATAAATGAAATCTAAAAAGTCCTCATCGATCCGATACGTGCAAAAAATTTACTCGGGGTCGAATGTCACAAAAAAGGGTTTTTTGCGATTTTCAGCAAAGCATTAAGTTTTATCATGGAATTAGTCTAGACAAAAATTGTAGATCACCTAATTATCTATAAAAAACGTTTGAATACATTTTTTTTTCAGAGCCACCGTTTTTGAGATCAACGATTCAAAAAGTTGAAAAAAAAAACACTAGCTCAAAGGTGGCGTTGAAACGTGCATATTATGATGATTACAACTCTCTCAACTTTTTGAATCGTTATATCTTAAAAACAGCGACTCTAAGAAAAAGTATTCTGAAATTTTTTATAGATAATTATTTGATCTACAATTTTTGTCTGGGCTAATTTCATGCTGTTGTGAAATAATATGATGAGGATGCATTTTATAATCCCTTAATATTCTTTGCACCAAAGAATAATTCAATCCTAGATCTCCTGCAATTTTTCGAATAATCAAATGGGGTTCAGACTTAACTAACGCCAATACGTTAATAACATTTTCTTCATTGCGACTTCTACGTATCCTATTTCTTAATGCGACAGGTTGAACATTGCCGGTTTCTCGCAATCTTTGTGCCAATCTTTTGAATAATTTCCGAGAATGACACCGTCTTTCAGGATATCGTTTCGCATACTCCCTTTCAGCAATTACTTAGTTTTGTAGACTTTCAAAATATACACTGACCATATCATATTCCTCTTCATTTGAATAAAAAGGCATTATAAAAGAGTTTTTTTTTTTTTAAAGAGGTGGGATGTGCGCCCTCTTACACGCGCCCGACCTCCGTACAATTTTGGCTTCGTCAACTTGGACATTTAGCCATCAATTTACTAAATGAGGGGAACCACTTAAATCCGGACGCATACAAACACCCAGGAACACGGTGGGAATCGAACCCACCAACTCCGTCTTTAGTTTGCAAACAGTCAGAATAAATTTGACAGCAATAAACACGTAAAAGTAAACAATCATAAAACATTAGTGTCATTTCCATAGGTAACTTGCTGACTTTTGAAACATCTATCTCTCAACAGTTTACGTCATTCGTAATATTGCAGCTCGTCCTTGAACATAAAACTATAAGAGACCGTTTGAGAGATTTGGAATTGAATTTTTACCTGAAAATTTTTATCCGAAATAGTTCAAAGCAAATACTGGCAAGCATTTTGAGTATTCAAAAAAATGAGATAGTGGGAGCGTTTTGTAAATTTCTGTTATAAGTAGCTCCCTTAGTTTTGTTTCATTATGTGATGTTAATAAATATTTTTGTGATGCGTTTCTACTTGTTATTTTATTTTCAAAATAATTTTAGCAACATAATTTCTCTTCCACCTTACAGGGCGAGTCAACAATCATCAACTCTCATAAAAAAATGCCAATATCTTTGGAATGAAAAGAGATATCAGTTCGCGGTTTTGACAGGTCAATAAGTCATCAAATTTGGCATTTTGTAAGATAGTTAGATTTATAGCATTGCATTTGAATTTTCTCAAAAAAAATCATAAACAGAGCTAGGTGTTACATAACGCCCTCTAGTTGCCGATTGGAAAATTAAAAGTGTTTTTGTTATTTCTTACTGAAATCTACATTCAATATTTTTTGCATAGAGTCTATGTTTTCGAAAATCGGTTCATGCATTATGGAGTTACAGTCTTTTTTATCTCAAAGAAAGAGAACTTCCCCCACCATTTCAGAATAGGTAATACAGAAAAATGACTTCTACAAAAGTTGTAGAGTTAAGACAGTAGTTTCTAAAGTTGTTATCTTTCACCAGCCTTAATTGGGAAATATTTCGTAAAAAATCCAATTATATTTTATAAGTGGCAGATTGCGCCACCTAGCGGAAAACTATGGACTCAAAAATATTTTTAATCATTTTTTTAGGGTAGATTTTCATATAAGAATTTTTTTCCCCAAATTCTAGGACATACGGTTTCCGAGATACGGCCGGTCGCCACCCTTAATGAATCACCCTGTATATATATATATATATATATACTTATATATATATATAATATATATATATATATATATATATATATATATATATATATATATATATATATATTATATATATATATACATTTATATATATATATATATATACATTATATAAATATATTATATATATATAATATATATACATTTATATATATATATATATATATATATATATATATAATATATATATATATATATATATATATATATATATATATATTATATATATATATATATATATATTTATATACATATATATATATATATATATTTATATATATATATATATATATATATATATTTATATATATATATATATATATATATATATATATATATATATATATATATATATATATATATATATATATATATATATATATATATATATAGGCTTGCCTTACGTCCCGGTTTGGCCGGAACAGTCTCGGTATCTTGCTCTTGTCCCGATGTCTCGTCCGGTTTTATCGATGTCCGGAAAAACGGGTATAAGATGTAGAAAGTAACGAATAATGGCCGTAAGTAGTTTTATTGTAACAACAGGCCTATGAGAAGGGTGAGCGCTATTTATCGTAGAGGTGTACACTATCACTTTATCGGCTAGAGACACATGAGCGCTTTGCTTTGAAAGCAAAGGTTGTCAACTTATTAATTAATTATTTTTTAGTTTGACAAAAAAATTCTCATAATGGATTTTGCAGTAAAAAATAAAGGACTCAGTAATTGTTGAATCGAACAATTTCATGAAGAATTTTAAATTTTATTTTATTAACGCTTCTTCCTCTCTGAAAATTATCATCCAAAAAAATATATAGTAGTATATTTTAAAATTAAAATGTGTGTAGAACAAATTTAGGGTTCCTGATTGCCTCCTCCTGTCACTTGCGAGGCTTAAAACTCAACATTTGCTACTAATTTTTCAAAAAAATTCCAGGACAATGCTCTACTGGAGGGTATGGTACCTCCTTCGGTAAGGCCATCCCATATCAATGTGTCCCGGTTTGACCCCCCAAAAATATGGCAAGCCTATATATATATAAACGCTGAAATAATTCTAATCTTTCAAAATTTTTGAGGAAGTCACGAATTTCATGAGGAAACGTGAAACTTAAATGGCAAATGAGAAAACTCAGGTGGCAAAAAATCTGTTTCTTTCTTAATCATGTTTTTGCAAAAAGATTCATAACGGAGTCAGTTTAAAAAGAATCAACCCGGAAATTTTCAAATATTCTTAATAATAATAATAGAAAAATAATGTAATTTGTAACCAGAGTTATAATCCTTCATCCATAAATTCTATACATTTTGCATTGATCATTTTAGCCCAGAATGTCCCCAAATAGGCCAAAAAGTGATACAAACGATGACAACCACGTAAACCTAAATGTTCCTATAGGTTTCGAAGGCATTATCCGCGGAAAATCGTATTAGATTTTCAAATTCAGCAGTAAGTCGAAGCCTGCACTTCCATTAACACAGTGGTGTGGATTCTACGATTGTAAAATAATAAAATGAAATAAACCCCACTAACTAATAAATAAAGCACATCTTACGCAGAATATACCTTGATATAGAAATAAATTGAGATTATTGAAAATATTATTCTTCAAATATGACTTCGATGTTCACTATATATATATATATATATATATATATATATATATATATATATATATATATATATATATATATATATATATATATATATATATATATATATATATATATATATATATATATATATATATATATATATATATATATATATATATATATATATATATATATATATATATATATATATATATATATATATATATATATATTTTAATCAGGGGTTGAAACGGATAAATAATGGCATAGTACGTGTACTTCATTAATTTATGTCGACGTTTCGGTTATTGTCATAACCTTCCTCGGGAAAAATAGTTGAGGTTGAAAATAAATGCGACATGTCTTTAAACAAAGTTCTAAAAGTTGTTTCGGGGATTACAAAACAATAGTAGTCAAACTGAAATTTTTATCTGTTAAATATACCTACTAAATTAGAATAATTGTTTGTCCTCGTGAAATTTATTCGAGTTCATTATTGTCCTTTATTTTGCATGAGTATGAGATGTTCCTAGAGATTTTTTGTTCTAAGACATGTCGCTTTTCTTTTTAACCTCTGCTCTTTGTGTCCTCAGGAAGGTTATGACAATAAACGAATCCTAAATATATGTAAATATTGTTAAAACAAAGAGTTTGCACTATATGGAAAACTTTTTCCTTATCCATTTGTCAGAAAATTTTATTATTGATAAAAATTGGTGATTTGCGGAAAACTTGGATTCTGGTCAAAATTCTGAACGGTGTACAAGAAAGAATAAAACATAGTAATTTTGATCAAGAGTAAACTATTCTTAATTTCTCAAAGAAGTTTATTTAGAAAAGTTGTAAAAATTTGAAAAAAATATTCAGATTTCAAATTACAGCCACCTACGCAACAAAAAAAATGTTCAGTGATGGAAGGAAGACACGCGGAAATTTAACGATTCAATTATTGATAATTCAAGTTTTTGTTATTTGGTTTTTGTTTATGTTCAATACATATATAAATTAGGACTACCTTTAAGGTGGCATTATGATTAAAGTGATCGTAAACTTACAGATTTGTATCACTGAATTGTTCATTATGAATTTAATCGATTATTTATTGTCGTTGAATCATACTGATAGTTGTTATGGACATAGATACAGAGTGAAATATCAAATTTGCACCAAAATACTTGTCAAAATTTAATATATATATGAGGAACTATATCACTCTATGTGGGAAAAAAATGATTTTTTGAAACTTTTTTTAAAACTTTTTTAATGTTCTGACTTTTAAATGAATACCAAAATGATATTCAATACATGCCAATCTACCGTATTTTCATTTCACACTGAAAACAAATTGAGAAGTTATTTAGATTTGGTAATTTCAAAATAATTTATACACATAAGATTAATCTCACTACAGAAACAAAAAGTGATGATTAAAAAAATTAAAGAACATTACATTTTTAAAAAGTAATATCTTACCCACAGATTGAAAAGTAAATTCAAAAATTGAATTAAAATATATTTTATAGACAGTTTTTTATAAAAACTAATCTGAACAAATTTTTAAAATGGATTGTCTTTACTTTTTTTCGCTTATAAAATTTTGGCAATTCAAAAATTTTGCCACCTCTCAAATTATGCCGCACTAGACCCGGTTCTCACGAGCCTAGGCGTAAATCCATCGCTGGTACACGCTATAACTTTCATATTCGTTATTGTTAATAATTTCAAGGTAGTTTTACTATATCGAGGTACCTTTAAATACTTCACTGTGCTTTAAAATTTCAATTATTTAATGGTGCATGGTTACAGTTCTAACAGCATTAGTTTTAAAACATAGATGTTCAACAATTCACGAATATTGTAAATGCATGTACTAGATAAAGTAAACCCCTCACAATACCACAGTGTTTCTACAACCTATTAAAATATATACCTACAGGGTGAGTCAGTTTTATGCCGAAACAGTGAAAGAAATGCTCCTTATGGAAGATTCTTTACTTGTTCACCTTTTAAATTCTATGAAGATAATTTTAAAAAGTTCTTCCTTTATTTAGTGTGTAGTGCTTTCAGTGTTTCGGCACCTTTAAATACACATCTTATTTCGATTTGCAAATTTGGCTGTAGTAATAATAATTAATAATATAATTAACAAGCCCGGTAGAGTAGCAGTGAACGGCTTATTTTTTGATAAAGTCCTTTCATATATAAATATGTGTTTATCACTTATGTTTTATTTCAGGTACTACTCTTTCATGGGCAAACACCATTTGGCTCATTCAATGGCAACGACAAATCAAACAAAAACTACCAACGACTCTATGGCAACATCGGTCAACGACCGTTTGGCCTTGGAAGAAAGTGAATTGAACGTATCAAGAGTTAATTGAATTAAAAAAACATCTCTAAAATTTCATTTTATTTATTTTCATCTAATTGTACCTAGAAAGTACAATAGTTCTTTTATTCGAATATTTTTTAATGGAAAGGTATTAATCATATTAAATAGAGAATATGCCTAAATCAAAGGTGTACCTACGCGTCAACAAGTTGAATGTCAATATATATTTGAGTAGAAAATGTAATAGCACCTGCTTCAGTTTTATGATTCTGCAATAAGAGCATTTCAATTCATTTTTAGCTTCCACGAACTTTTCTGATATAAATTGTATTTATTTTAGACTGATCTTCAAACAACATTCATCATTCACCTCTTGATTAGAAACAATGATAAACTTATCCATATACCTTTTATAGTAGGATTTTAAATGTAGATTCACAAATTCCGCATTTTTTATTTGATTTAAAGTTCAAACTAGTTAGTATATATAATCAGTAGTCGAAACAATGTTTCTTGAAGATAACTTTGTTGAAATTTCGATATAGAAGCTTATTGCATGGAAATTATATGATACTGATATTCGAATTAAAATTATGATAATCCTTGGATTTTAAACTAATTTCTCTGAAATGCAAGACATATATGTACCTATTTTATTCATGTGATGAAAATACTGCGCAAATTTCTGCATCTGATAGATGAATGCTTTGAAATATGTACTGTGATGTTATTCAAGTTTTTCCAGAGGATTCCTTTGGATGCAAATAATTCATAATTGTATCCACAATTAAATGAGCTTAGAACTGATTACTTCTTCTTTGTGTAAGCTCCTGTGGCATTCGATAGCTTCAACAAATATTTTCTTATATTGGAATTAGAAGAAATGGTCAACTATTGTACTAGTGTTAATAGGTTCAAAATGTCGGGAAACTATTTTGGAAAAATTGTTAAATCCAGTACCTAATACGTAATTGATGTATGAGTATGTGCAAATTATTTATATATTCCTTATACTGCACTATGTGAAATATAAACCAAAGAAATAAAAATTGTTTTACTATGTATTAAATTTTATTGAAAACAATAAGAGTCAAATAATTATTTGATCAAAAATCAATTTTATATATATATATATATATATATATATATATATATATATATATATATATATATATATATATATATATATATTTATATACTGTTTCAAATAAAACTTACCACCTGAATAATTTGTTAAATATGAAGTTTTGAAAAAATCAGGTCGCTTTTTAATTTGTGGGGGATGTCGATTTACATTACCTGTTTTGTAGTTGCCACATCTTTGTAGGTCTAGGTATCAACTTTGGAAAATTTCAAAATAGCATATGATACATCGTGCAATTTCTCGTAGTGACTTAGTAAGTTACCCTTGGGAAAGCCTCATTTATCTGTATTTTGTCCATCCCACTCGTATCCATATGATGTTTCCATTAATTTATTTCCAAGGAATATAACAGGTAAATTACAGAGAAAAAACTTAAATCTAACAAACTCAGATTTTTACCAACTCTTGCGTCGCTAGCGTAAAAAAGCAAATAGATCAAATAGATAAATTCGATGGACGATGAATCAACTCTGTGGTAGTTCATATTTATATTAAAAATTAAATAATAAGAAAACAACTTGTCTAAAAACCCCAAAATGAAAATAACTTTTTTATTCGACTAGTTTCGCCTGTTACAGCATTATCAAGACTGAATACATGTATTCAGTCTTGATAATGCTGTAACAGGCGAAACTAGTCGAATAAAAAAGTTATTTTCATTTTGTGGTTTTTAGACAAGTTGTTTTCTTATTATTTAATTTTTAATATAAGATAAAATAGAATTGCTCACGAAATATATACAGCTGACAAATGCTTCACAACTCATTAAGAAATGTCTGTATCAAGAAATTCTTAACAACGTTTATATTATCATAGAAATATCGATGTTACAAGCATAATGACTTGAATCTCCAAGTATTCTATCTAAGCACTTCTAGCGTGCCCAAACGAAGGTGAAATGTATTATGTTGCCTAGGCAATCTACCAGGTACAAAAAAAGAAACTCCATCAAGTACACCCAAACAAGCTCTCGAAGATTATCTAGTATTTTGATCAAAAAAACAATGACATTTAATTCCTTAAGAAATTTTATATTAACTTATAAGCTGTTAGAGAATATAAGCTGTTAGAGAATAAGATCGAACAGTAGAATAGCATAACTATATTGTTTATGCCCTATCCCATGCAGATTTTATCACTCATAAGATCAGCGAAATTTGGGATATATTGGAATGACAGTTGTGGCAATTCAGGAGGGCTTCGTGTAAATCTAACCTGAGCGGCGGATGTTCTTGGAATATGAATTTGATGAGTAAACTTAGCTGTTTAGGTCTTTCACTTGTAGATTGTCCAAAACACTAATCCTTTCAACAAATTAACAAATCTGTGAAGAAACAAACATTTTATCATGAATATATTTCTATGGGATGAATTTCTATTACAGTAATAAAAATATATATTCATATATTGAAGAACTACGTGATTGCTGTATTGATTTTGAACTTTACTACCAATCCAAACAGAAGACTTTTTTTAGTATTACATTTTATTGTATTAGGTATTGGAGCGTGAGATACAAATGAAATTATGATGTGCAGACACAATCCAAACAAAATACTTTTTTAGTATTACATTTTATTGTATTAAGTATTGGGGCATCAGATACAAATGAAATGATGATCTGCAGACACACTCCAAACAAAAGACTTATTACTTGTCATGGCAAGGTGGGGAGCGAATCACATTATGATAGGAAATAGGACCGCTAATCTCAACAGGTTGAGAAATGCTGCTGTAATATAAAACTTTTTTTCTACTAACAGAGAAAATGGTTTTAAAATGTGTGTGTGTATATAATGTAATATTAGTAGATATCTTGTATTCCCTACGGCTACACTATATCGCTGAAGCATTATTTACACCTAGCTACCCGGAGACGGCCGCATATTCGGAATTCGCCGACACATTAGCCGCTCGGAACATTTCGGGTGCTGCGAATCACAGACTCCTAAAGTACTGACGTATTACGTCGGCGATTTACGAAATACCATTCCGAATGTATATGTACCTAGATATTATTATTTACTCAAATTTATGTATAATACATGACCAAAATTTTAGTATAGTCAGTACAGACTAATATCATCATACTTAAACCTTTAGGAATGCCTGTGCACAAAATATAAACCCAGTATCTAACCCAGTCAATGACGGTAAAAAAAAGTATAAACTGTGTATTTATCCCATACAGCACGGATTTGTATTAAAATTTGAATTTAGATTCTAATTACCACCTTTTTCAAAGTCTAACCTGTGCCGGGGGTTGCTTTTTCTCTGTGGGGTGGATGCCACCCCTTCTTGGGATTCAAAAATTTTTCATTGAAAACAAGTACGGAAATCGATGAATTGACTAATTCTGAGCAACTTTTGTTTCATGAAGTTTCGCGACTGAAATTGTCGGTCTTCAGGCAAAAAAACACGTTTTCCGATTCTTTTCCGCGAATAACTGGAAAAATATGCATTTTATCGAAAAACCTCTAGAGAGCAAAATTATAGCTTATCAAAAAAAAAAGAAAATGTTGTATTTATGATGTATTCTGACCCAATACAAACGGAATTATTGCTTGTTGAATGTTGATTGGTATTTACCACTATGTGTATTCATCAATATAGGTACTAATACATTTCTAATTTCTACAAAAATGTACTTTTGGTTTTTTCCCAATAACTCGCTTAGTTTTCAAGCAATCTAGTCCTTCAAAAAAGCATTTTGTAGTTTTTTTAGAAGCTAGAAGCTCATTTAGATAATTTTTTTTTTCAGATCTTATTTTTAGTAAGGTTCATGCTAAAAGGGCTCAAAAAGGATACTTTGCGCGAACACATGCAAGCTTTAAATGGCCATATCTTACTCAATTTTCATCCTATAAAAAAAATAAAAAGCCAAAATTTTCAAATAAGAAAAACATTTAATTTCTTATTCCACAAAATTTTGCGTGTCATCAATAGTTTTTGAGTTATTTTGAAGAAAAGGCGATTTTTGGCTAAAATAAGACAATTAGTTTCTCTCTTCAAACTCAATTTTTTTCAAAAAGAAGTACTTTAAACTGGTCAAACACTCAGAATGTATTATAAAAACATGAATGAACTGAATTGTCAAGTGGCAACGATTTTTTCAAATGGGGTGGAAGAGGGTGATATTTTCACTATTTTTTTCCAACGAAAAAATAGGAATCAACATTATTCTCTTCATAACTCGCTTAGATTTGAAGCTAGGAACTTTTATAAAAAATAAAAATGAAGTTTTCTCAAAGGACTTCAAAAAAAGTTTCATGAGTTCCCCCCGAAAATTGCATTGGTTTTTGGTTATCCTACGTAGAAACTTTCCATTTTGTCGATTAAAAATACTAGTCAGCTTTTAACAAGCAATAATCCCGTTTGTTTTTGGGTCTGCATACATCATAAATACACGATTTTCTTTATTTTTTTTATAAGCTATAAATTTGCTTTTCGCATTTTTTTCGATTGAATGCATATTTTTCCAGCTATTTGCGAAAAAGAATCTGAAAACTTGGTTTTTTTGCCTGAATACCGACAATTACACCCGCGAATATGTGGAAAAGTATTGAGTTTCGGAAGAAACTTCATGAAACAAAAGTTGCTTAGAATTAGTCAGTGTATCGATTTATGCACTTATTTTCAATGAAAAATTTTTCACGCCAAGAAGGGGTGGCATCCACCCCCAGAGAAAAAGCAACCCCCGCCACAGGGTAGACTTTGAAATAGATGGTAAGTAGAACCTAAATGCAATTTTTTTATGAAAAACGGAGCTGTATGGGATAAATACACGGGAAAATGGTCATTGACTGGACTATATGAGGAATGCGTTATGACAATAAAAACTTGTAATATTTATTAAGGCACGGTGAGTTACAGAAAAATATTACTCTAAATGAAGTTTTTAAGTAACAACTTTTTAGTTCAGAAATACCTAGAAAATTAACAGAAAAATCCGTAAAAAAGTTTATGAACTGAATAAATATGTTAAAGTAGAAAATATTGGGTAATTGTATTATTATTTTTTGGACTTATTCTCTCCTAAACCCACATAATTATCAACAGATGTCGCTAAGGAATGGAGTGCTTTTCTAGTTTTCTAACTGTACACTTGATTGACATAACTTTCTTCCACTGCATTGACCAAGCTAGTTAGTCGAGTATGTTAGGTACGCTGGCTAGTATTTGGGAGGTCTCGGGTTCAAATCCCGGAGCCGACTGGTCTGCCATGAGTTTTTTTCAGAGGTTTCCTCATGGTAATGTAAGTCACTGTTTGCAAACTTACAAGGCGAATGCTGGGCCAGTATTAATCCTCTGAACCCTACCCACATTTCCTATGTTCCATGAATATCCCGTCTCACCTATCCTTAATGCACTTGTACATACAAGTGTATCCTCTGATCTGGCTGAAGGAGTTAATCCCAAACTCAAGCTGCCCGCCTCCCTGACACATAATTCAGGGAGGAATGAAACACGTGTGTTTCCTTTTTTCCACTGCACGAGAACTACATTTTATTCATATTTTCCAAAATGTCATTCTTGATAATATAATTATCAAAAAACTAATTCCACTTATAATGGTACTCAAGCATGCAGTTTTAAATGTAGGAGAACGCTAAAAATGATTGTGATATAATAAATAACACTTCACAAACAAATTAGAATAAGTTTCAAAAAATTATTAGAAGTTATCTATATGATGAAGGCTAAAGATTGCTTAATTTTTTTAAATATTAATGGAATTATTCTTTTTTCGTGAAGCTTATGGTTACAGAAGGAATTTATTCATGTATATCTCATAAAATATATATTATTGATTCTGAGTTATTTCAATTGAAACATTCTTAATTTTTAAAATTAAAAATGAAGAATTTTCACTTTCTTCATATATAAAGTAAACTGTTTGTCTGCTTTCAAATCTTGTTTATGTTTTAAATCAAGTTATACATACTCTATGAATAACCAAGATAAATCAATCAAAGATTATATTATATGAAGCAATTATCATACACATATATACTCCAAAGAAAAAACAAAATAAAAATTCCAAATACGCAACTGCACATCCTAGTATTAGTACCTAGAATAAACATCTCACTTCCAAATTCACCTGGAACTGTAATTAGACAAGGTTCACCCATAAATAAAAATTTTAAGTTGTAGTGTCTATTTTATCAAGAATATCTTAACAAACATTAATATTTACAAATCAAGAATTAAGAATGCAGTCTCTATGCAAAAGCATCTTCTCTATCTGCTCCTGCTCCATCCCCATCTTCCAAAGATGAAAAGTTAAGAAAATGTGCTGGTCTATGAACTTCATGGTAGAATTCCTTGGGATTAGCCAGTTGGAGCTCATATTTCATGCTGGGATCATGGCGAACACCTGAAATAAATGTTCCTATGAAATTCTGTTCAATAGTCTCCCTATACTCTACCTACCCATAAAATTGTAATTCCAAGACCCCTGGGAAGGAACCATGAAAAATCCAAGAAATCTATCAGACAACAGCATCTGCACTTTTTCATAGTGACTTGGTAAGTAACCCTTGGGATTGTTTCCTTTATCTGTATTTTGTCTGCCCCATTCGTATCCAGATGGTGTTAACTTATAAGCTGTAAGTGAACAAGATCCAGGAGTAAAAGAGCATGTTATAATTATTGTTTTTTCTCCATCCCATGCTGGATTATCGCTCATTAGTTTAGAGTGGGTTGTAATATCCTGTGGCGAAAGTTGTGGCAATTCATTGGGCTGAGTGTGAATCCAACCAAGAGGTTCCATATCTTTAAGGAACGGGTGATTTGGTGGTGTATTTGGAATGTGAACTGTTTGATGAGTACCCCACTGGGGTGCCAACACTAAACACCTTAGCTCTTTCACTTGTGGATTGTCTGGGGGACTAACCCCATAAACAAATGCACAAATCTGGGAAAAATTAAATTTATATCAGATAATCTATTTTCAAAGTTGTGCAATTCAGTTATAGCAATTTAAAACATAAACAATACAGTAATGAAGAAGTTATTGTTATTGATATGATACTGAAAATTAGCCATTGAATATAATGGTGTTAAGTATATTATTGTATAAATGTCATATTATTCAGTATTGGGAGTAGCTCAGGAAATATTTACGATTATTGAAATAAACCATAAGTACAAAGTTTTAAGGAAATTCAATTCACTGATAGAAGTTTTGTTGTGTTGATGCAACCAAACTACAGATGGCGACACAACCATCTATTCGTCAGTTACTTTCGTGAAATAAGTAAAGACTAAATCAAAATATATCACATCTAACATTGCCATTATTTATGGTGAAGACATATTATTCTAATATTTATCTAGAACGGGAAAACGACTTTCGTTTCCCAATTGAAATAATTATCAAAATTTTTATAATATAGAGGAAAATAAATTGTAGAATGTTAATATAATAATGTTAATGAAAATAACAAATGTAAATTTAAACGAATATCTGGTAAAATCTGGTTTACAAATAGAAATATGTCTGGGCGACAATCGAAATTCATTTAATAGTCAAAACGGCGTTCAACTATTTAAAATCATGCCCATGCCCACATAACACATCATTGCAAATTATTTTTGAATAAAAAGTGCGGCATTTGAACGATGTTTTAGTAGACGCGCTTCACCTGGTAAACAGAAGTTAATAGTAAATACCCATTGGCAACACCATCAACATAAGATAAGAGAATTATGTTACACCAAGTTTAAGTATAGGATTAAGAAGATTTTATTGGAGAATGCATTTTACTCTGTTCATCAGTTTTTAAATTTTAAAAAGTTTTAATTTTAAAAAGTTTTAATTTTATTGTATTAATGTTTACTGTTGCAATTGTTTTATCTGATCATTTGACGTATGTGAGCATATATTGTATTTGGCATGAATAAATTACTGATACTGATACTGAACATTTGTCAAATTTTGAATTTCAATACTTGAGTGAAAACCGGCATAATAAACTATAAACAAAAATGGCAATAAAAAAAGCAGCTGGTATTACAATGTGAGCATTTCTAGCAGATTATTCTAATGCCTCAAATTTTCTTCAATGACATAGTGATTAAAATGTTTATATTATATATATATATATATATATATATATATATATATATATATATATATATATATATATATATATATATATATATATATATATATATATATATATATATATACCAGCTGCTTTTTTTATTGCCATTTTTGTTTATAGTTTATTATGCCGGTTTTCACTCAAGTATTGAAATTCAAAATTTGACAAATGTTGATGGTGTTGCCAATGGGTATTTACTATTAACTTCTGTTTACCAGGTGAAGCGCGTCTACTAAAACATCGTTCAAATGCCGTTCTTTTTATTCAAAAATAATTTGTAATGATGTGTTATGTGGGCAAGATTTTAAATAGTTGAACGCCGTTTTGACTATTAAATGAATTTCGATTGTCGCCCAGACATATTTCTATTTGTAAACCAGATTTTACCAGATATTCATTTAGATTTACAATTGTTATTTTCATTATTATATTAACATACTAGAATTTATATTATAAAAATTTTGATATTTATTTCAATTGGGAAACGAAAGTCGTTTTCCCGTTCTAGATAAATATTAGAATAATATGTCTTCACCATAAATAACGGCAATGTTAGATGTAATATATTTTGATTTAGTCTTTACTTATTTCACGAAAGTAACTGACGAATAGATGGCTGTGTCGCCATCTGTAGTTTGGTTGTATCAACACAACATATACGTACATATATGTATATATATATATATATATATATATATATATAGAAGGAATAAATAAATTGTTATATAAAATATATAATGTAAACTAATAAAAACATAGTATACCAATCTCCATTTAAATTTTCAAAATACAATAAATTAAAATATCTTTAACCACAAAAAAAATTTGAATAATTCATCTGTTTCGAAAACTTCAATTAACTTGTATCATATGTGAAATAATTAATTGGCCTTTATACGTAAAATTAACTAGAATAATTCATTTTAAAAGTTAATACCGTCAAGAGGTAATTAGGAAAATTTAATGTTTCTGTTCTGTTAACTTATTTGCTTTAACTACAATTTTCAAGAGTTATAAAGTCAATATCATTCGAAAATGAAAAAGAGGATCAAAATGAACCTTACCTGTGCTCTTAGATCAGAAATTGTGACAAATTTCTTGAGAACATTTTTGGGCAAAATATAGGTGTATCCCGTTTCCTTGATGTCATCTGAGCTGACATAAATATGATTTGTTCTGAGATGTAGATTGGTTGCTGAAATAGCTCGAACTCTCCATTCAGTTTTGGAGCTGAAAGTTTGCGTTTCATAATTACTAGTGGTACTTGTGATGATTTCATCTCCATGTTTATTCACTGTTCTGGTTGTAGTTGCAGTTAGTTGCGATTGCTCTTTAGTTTGCTTCTCGATTTCAGCTATTTGCTGTCTTTGAGCAGAAGGCGCACTTATTTCCATTCCAAGAATTATATCTCGAATTTCGGACTGTGTCAGCGAAGCTACATTTACACTAAAAAGAAAAATGTTATTTTATCAACAGTCTGTGAACAAGTATGCTGCAAAGAAACTAATTAAATACAACCATACTGGAAAAATTGAAACAGACAATAGCCTTCCAAGCGGAAGTAAAACGCTAATTTAAAAAATCTCTAAAGATATAGATATACCGTAAAACCTGCCAACTTTGCCCAAAGGCTCCAACTTTGCCCAATGTAGGCGTTATAAAAACATGGATAATTTTAAATTTGGCAACGTTGTGAAACAATACCGCTTGGCCGTTATGCCGAGCGAGGTTCTTGTTTTCCGTTATTATCGTCCAAAACGCTTGGTAGGTGGGTTGCTGTGAATAAACAGGTAAGGAAATTTTGATTGAATTTTAGTATTTTTAGGGTGAAAAGCTAAGCATCAGTGCTCAATGTCTACTAAGTTTATGATAATGGAATTAAGATTGCGGGAAGGTGGATATGTGATTCTCACAATGCAGTAATTGTTTTTAGGTTACACTGCCCAAGGTATTATATTAGTAAACAAAAGTATATGGGCAATGTTGCCAGACATTTTAGGTCAAAAAAATGTTTGTATTCCTTATATAATTTGCATGGTTTAATGCAAATCATGACTTTATGGTACAGTACTAAATCCTGGGACATATATAGTGGTGCAATTTCCTACAAAAGACTCTATAAGGCACTTTATAGGAACAATTTTGGAAGTCTCTCAGATTGATGACAATTTTACTGTGAAATTCCTTAGGAAGGCTGGAAAAGGTTCCAAATTTCCAGATATTAATGGCATTTCAGACGTGACATTTCTAAATATTGTAGAACGCCTAGAAGCCCCTACTGAAAGCAGGAGAGGCTACTATTTTTTTAACGAAAACCTCCAACCATATAATTTATTTTGATTTTTGTTGATGTTCCCTTTTTAACTTTAAGGATTTGTATTATTTTGAATACTGAAATATAATATCTTATTGTATCTACTTATATGATTATATTAATTACCTGATAGATTACTAAGAAAAAAAACCTTATTTTTTTATAGAATAATATTTAGTTTGAAGAAGTTAAGTTTTTGTTGCCATTTTGACGACAAAATGGAAGATTTTGATATAAATAAAAATACTTTCTAACATATTGTTTTTTTTTTAATATAATTTCAACGTCTGCTTCATGCCAAACCTTTTTATGAACTTAATTGGTGGGCAAAGTTTGATTAACGTTTGCCAAATTGTCTCCAAAAGGGAATCCTCACAGCCGGGTAAAGTTATAAGATTGACAGGTAACTTTGCCCACCCCTAATTAATATTTTTTCCTAGTACATGGAAAATGCTATAAATAAAGTGATGATTAAGAATCATTTCCATCATTTAGGTTGTTCTCCGTATTCATGTAGAATGTGTTTTAGCATTTCATTAAAAAAGATATATTGAAAAATTCTGATTTTGCTGGGCAAAGTTGGCAGGTTTTACGGTATATAAATTTATAAAGATTGACAAAGAAACTACCTAAAATTTTACACTTAAAAGACACATGAAAGCTACTAACTTGTTTTTCTTGCCATAATCTGCTAAAATCAAATCTTTGAGTTGAACTTCTACTTTAATCCACTCATCGTCAGAAAGTGTCGGCCAAATATGATGTGGTTCAGTGATGGTAGTCTTATCAGGTTTCAATATTACTTTAGTTCTTTCAGTATTAACATGCAATGCCCTTAATATCAAAATCAGCCTTGAGAATGCCTAAAAAAAAATTGAAAAATATAGTTCAACCTAGACGACGTTTCTAATTATTTTGCTTACGGTGTACGATGATATGGTTTTCAACCAGTCATCATATAAATTGAATAAAACCATTTGTGGCTCGGTTGCTTTTAAAATGAGATCCCCAAATTTCTCAATTTTGAGACAGGCCTGGAACGGCAATTGCAGTTCAGAACCTTTAATAACTATATTGGGGAAATCTAAAAGATGTACTTCCAGAGGATCCAACATGCCTTTCCTAGTGACAATAATTTGCTTTGGTTGTTCTTCAACTGGTAATGATCTTATAAGAGCTGCAACTTCTTCAGCAGTTTTCCATTTTGCTAACTGGAAAAAAAAGAAATAACTTATGATAAAATAGAATAAATGAGCCTTTCATAAACTATTTGAAAGAATTGAAACAATTAGACTACGAAATAGATTTATAACAAACAAATAAATATATATTTATATTATATTTTTTCGAAAACATAAATTGTTATTTTTATTATTTATTATTTATTCAGAATAAGCTACAAACAGATAAAGATAATCTGACTTAAAATAGCTATTTTTGAGTATTAATATTATTTGACATGATATGATATTATTAAATATATTGTAACAATATAAAATATTCAATAACAAACTCAAATAAAGTTTTAACATTCTAACAAATTTCTTATAGTTTTTTTCTGAAGAAATATAATCTGGTAATTTGTTGTATTCTACTATACTGGCATAGACTGGAGCATGTTTTGACTTTTCACAAGTGGGTCTAACACTTACATAACCGGTTGCATTCCTGAAGCTTCTTCCATGAAGATTATATTTAGTCTGGAGTGATATTTTCGTTTTCAACATATTGTGTTTGATTTTATGTAATAGTTTGCAAAGTTCGAGTTGTTTTATCTGTCTAATCGTCCCAAAAGAAAGTTTTTTATATAGTTGTATTGTGCTTGTGTAATAAGGGAGGTTATATATTGCTTTTAGGGCTTTGTTCTGGAGTCGCTGGATACGGTTTAAGTTATTTTGAGTTCCATTTGCCCAGACTGGCATTAGATATGTTAGAACAGATAATATCAAAGATGAATAAACTGACTTTTTACATGATTCTGTCATATAGCTTGATGCTTTTCTCAATGTACCCACCAACCCGGCCAATTTCTTTATAATGAGATCAACATGATCATTCCAGTTTAGCCTTTCATCAATTTTTAGCCCTAAGTAAGTGTATGACGGAACTTTTGAAATTTTTTTGTTGTTTATTTGAATTTTTATTGATTTCAGGTTTTTTCGCTTACGAGTGAAGATCATATAAACTGTTTTGTTTTCAATAATTATTAGTTTGTTGTCGGAAAGCCAGGATAGAAACTTTTCCATATCCTTTTTAATTTTTTTTGTAATAAATTTTTATCTGTAGCGCTGTAAACTAGTACGGTGTCGTCCGCGAAGATCCAGTATAATCCACTTAGTTTTAATTTGGCGATGCTTTCAATGTATATTAAATATAATAGCGGACCTAGCACCGTCCCCTGTGGAACTCCAGTTTTTGTTGTTCTATGTCTACTTTTTTCTTCTTTCAATTGGACATATTGCCGTCTACCAGTTACTGAAGTGCTAATTAGTTTCAGAGCTTTACCTTGAATTCCCATTTTTTTGAGTTTACTTATCAATATTTTAATATGAATAGCGTCGAATGCTTTATGTAGGTCAATGAAGATTGCAAGTACAGATTCTTTTTTATTTAGCTTATTGGTAATAAACTCAATTAGGTCTACAGTTGCGCCTAATGTGGTGCTATTCTTTTGGAAGCCATACTGCTCTTTAGATATATCAAGGAATCCAATTAACCGAATTTTTATGATCTTTTCTAATATTTTTGAAAATATGGAAGTAATAGCTATTGGCCTATAATTTGTGGGGTCTGATTTTGCCCCCTTTTTTATGGATAGGAATGATTTTTGATATTTTACACAGATCAGGAAATACACCCGATACGATGCATTTATTTATGAGGTATAGCAGAGTACTTTTTATTGTTGGATATATCTTTAGAATATCATCTGTTGTTAATCCATCAGGTCCAGGTGCTGTGTTTTTCTTTAAAGACTTTTTTTTCTAGGTCTTCTTCCGTGGTTTTTTTGAAAAATAGACATCTATCAGAAATTATTTCTTTGGGCGATGAAGTTTTATCACATTTTTAAATTTTTTTTTGCAATTTTTTAGCTATGTTCGTGAAGTAATTATTTAGTGCATTGCATATTGATGATTGCTTAGTGTAGTTTTTGTTGTTTACGGTTAATTGTTTGATGGTATTGACATCCTCAGTTTTTTTTAGTAATAGATCATTAACTATTTTCCACGCTTTTCTGACATCATTACCTGTTTTTTTAAATTTTTTGCTATAGTGTAATTTTTTGTGTTTTCTAATGCACTTGTTAAAGTTGTTTTTTTAGGGAGATGAATTTTATTTTTAAGTTTTCATTATTTGGATAAATCTTCATTTTCTTATATATTCTGTCTCTTTTCTTCATGAGTTTATATACTTGGTTATCATACCACAAATTAAATTTATCTTGATGTATTTTTTTATAGGTTATTGAATATTTTTTTGCCTCAGTTATTAAGTTTATTAAATTATCAATGTTTAGGATTTGTGTTTCTAAAATTGACTCTTTTAATTTATTATTGAAGATTGTATAATTGATTACTGGTATTTTTTTAGTGATAATTTTTTTAGATTTTTTTTCTTTCAGTTTGACTTCAGTTATTAACAATTAGTGATCTGATATACTAGTATCTTTTGTGAGAATTTTACATTTCAGATTAGTAGGTCCTATAACATGATCGATATTTGTACCCCCATTTCGATGCCTTCGAGTTAATTTAGTATTTTTTATTTTCATGTAGTTTTGTTCTATTCTTATGAAAAACTAAAAAAATCATTTATAACAGATCTTACCTGACCCAAACGTTTCTGTCCTGCCCAAACAGAAGTGTGAATAATTTTCAAGAATAACTGGCCAGTTCTTGGATTGAATATGAATATAGCACCGTTTATTGGTTTTGTTGTCAAATTACCCTCAAATGTTTTATGAATTGTTACACGATATACATTTGTGTCATCCACAAACCAAATTATCTGATTGGAAAATAGTTCACCATAATTTTGACTGGATAAATATGGCTCAGTAGGTTCACTGGAATATAGTTGTAATGCTTTCCTTATTCGTTCTCTCAGTACATAAAGAGCAGGATTGGCTTTCATTATTTTAGCCATGGCTTGTTGAATGAGTGGTTTACAACCAGGAAACCAGTTACCATAAGCACTGAAAAAAGTCTTATGAATTTCATGATAATACTATAGTAAATTCACACTTATGTTAAAATACATTTATCGAGAACTAGTATATATAAATATCTACAGGGTGTTCAAAAAAAGGGCCCCGTTGCTAGAATAGATAGAACACTGCAAAATAAGTTGAGTTTGCTCAGTAAAATATTTTCGTAACGGAATTCATTTTACAGATTGAAAAAAAAATTATACACATTTCTTACGATTATGTCGAAACTACGGCAACACTGCAATGAAATTTTGCACGAATATGTTTTGGAAGCAGACACATCGCATACATTTGTTTTTATGCCTGCCTCTCATAGAGGGCGCTAGTTATACGGTTCTTTTGAACATAACTTTATATCAGTTCATTTTCAAATTAAAATATCCCGAAATCGGTACACAGTATCGAGTTTTACCAAGAGTACCTTTTTGGTGTAAAATTGAAAGATGTTTGAGTTCACATAAAATTTGTACTAGTAAATTTAACCTCAAAAAAGTTATGTTCCAAAGTATTCGGTACGAACCGTGTAACTAGCGCCCTTTATGAGAAGCAGATAAAAAAAGAAATGTACGCAATGTGTCAGCTTCCAAAACATATTCATACAAAATTTCATCACAATGTTGCCAGTAGTTTCGACATAATCGTAAGAAATGTGTTTAATTTTATTGTTTTCAATACCCTATGTCTTGAAAACGGATGCCGTTACGAAAATTTTTTATTGAGCAAAGTTATTGTGCAGTGTTTTATCTATACTAGCAACGGGGCTCCCTTTTTTTGAAACACCTGTATATTATATGCTTCCAATTTTTTTTCATTCAATTGTTGCGACGAAGCGGTTCACAGTGCTTAAAATAAGATTTATTGCGACTTGTCAAATTCGTCAAAATAAACGATATTCTAGATTCAATTTAAAATATTGTTAAATAAGTGTCCATGTTTTACTTAAAACATTTTCCATCATAAATGAAAAAATAGCCAACGGAAGAATTAATTAAGGTGAAACTTACCTATGTAAATTATAAGCGAGATCTATAGCTATCAAAACTCCTGTTGGAGAAGGATAGATGGACATGTTGTCTGTAGTGTAGTCCAAAAACTTAGCTCTTGCATAACGTTCTACATCGTGAGAGTCATAATCACCCCACCTCAGTTGAACATCAATCCAGTACTTCTGTGTAGTGGTATTATCCATTGTATCCCTAAAAATAACGAGCACTTATTAATGATGAGAGTTAATTATTGCGTCACTTTGTAAGGGTGGTTATTCTGACATTTTCATTTAAAAAATAGATACATTAATTTATTAATTTTGAATATGTACGTCCTGACACTAGAAGGTAGCTACTATATCTGCTAGGCTAGAGCAAGGTTGCTACATCAATTCGATGTAATGCAACATTTACACATCGCAAGTAGCAATCGCTTTTTATTCCTCTATAGAGGCAAATGAATATAAATAATAATTCTTCGTGTTATCGAGTCCGTAGCTTTGAAATTAAGTAAGTTTAGGACATTTATTCGAAACTAATCAAACAAACCTCCTAGCGGAGCTGGTTATACGAGTTCACGAAGCATCGGAATATTTCCATCTACCTTAGACAGTACATGTTAGAAATGTTTATCACAATCGATGGAAATTGATACTTTTCGCCCTTTTTGGGGCTCATCAGTATCATCATGTTTGATTATTTAGAATAAAAGTCCTAGTTTTACTTAATTTTATAGCCACGGACGTGTCTCGATAACACGAAGAATTCTTATTTATATTCATTTGCCTCTATAGAGGAATAAAATTCGGAGCACATAATGCCATTGCATCAATCAGTTCAATTGAATGCGAATTTGTGAAATGTCGACCTCAAACATTTTATTTGAATGCCTCAACCAAGAACAATAAAAAATTTAAACTACAAAACTCAAATGAAGAATTTTGCTGATGATGGCAAGCTCTATGCCAACCCCATACTAAGTGCAGTACAACTCCAAGATGATCTCAAAAATGTTGAAGAATGGTCCAGATTATGGGGAATGAAGTTGAATGAGTCAAAATGCACAATTCTAAGAATTGGCCCAAATAACCCGAATTGGGAATATTCTTTAAATAGCACTATTTTCTCAACTGTTGTAGAGCAAAACGATCTTGGAGTCATAGTCACATCAGACCTCAAATGGGAAAGCCACATTGTGAAAATAGTCAAAAAAGCAAACTCCTTTGTCTATCTTATTAAACACGCATTTAGGGATCACTCAATTGAAATGATAGCAAAGCTGTACAAAAGTTACATCAGGCCAAAGCTGGAATATGCATTCACAGTGTGGAACCCTTACTATATCAGGGACATCGAAATGCCAGAAAAGATTCAGAGGAAAGTAACCAAAATACCACCAGAGTTACAAAATCTACCATACCATGAAAGGTTAGCAAGATTCCAGATAACAACATTGAGAGATAGAAGGCACAGAGGGGACCTTATAGAAACATATAAGATAACAAGTGGATACTATAATTGTGATATTCAAAATATCTTTCAACAAAATCACAATCAGCAACTACGAGGACATTCAAAAAAGTTAGTCAAAGAAAAAGCTGCAAAACTGCAAAAGAAAAATTTCCTTACCAATCGGACTGTTTATTCGTGGAATGATTTATCTGAAAGAACAGTAACGGCGCCCACTATAAACGCGTTTAAAAACCGATTGGACAAAGAACTAAAAAATAGTGCAGCTAGAATGATACATTATAGTGCGTAACAGTGAACAATAACTCTACAGACAAAACAATAGCTTCATCGGTTTACCGCCTGCTATTGGAACATTACAGGATTACAGGATTACATCTTCAATAATAAGGTCTACTTGAAAGAAAAGTTTAGACTAGTATAGTCATCTTCAAATGAAGATTTTTTTATTAATTCTATCGTCTCAATATTATGATATCGATAAAACAGTTCAACTTGACTTACTTTGTATCAGCAAGGAGAGATGGTCTTGAAACATTCCATTTGTAAGCTGAAAATAATAGAATATCAGCACAAGACGAATTCATCTTGTAAGATTTTCTGGGATGAATTGTCTCCTTTTGAACAGTTTCAATTTCCAGAGCATCCAATTCTTGATCGAATACCTGAAATTATAATAATAATGACGTTTATTCGTAGTAAGAAAAATCAATACAATAGTATCTGATTTGAAACAATATAAATATAAATATGTATATGAATAAACATGACAATGTCACACAGAAGTATTATATATACTTGTTTGTGGATTTACAATAAAGACAATTACAACTGACGGAATAAATAGGAATAGGCCAAGTGTCAAATAAATGTACATAAAAATAAAATTTCCAGATAATATAGTATACATGAACATGAGTATCAATATACCTCAACATAGGCAATCATTTTAACTACAAAGAAATCTATACGGACGCCTCAAAAACCAATGATGGAGTAGGAGCTGCAATAGTTACAACATCCGAATCGCTCTCCTATAAGTTTCCTACAACAACGAGCATATTCAGTGCAGAGCTTTATGCCATTTACCGTGCGCTGGTTTATATCAATACCACAGATGGGGAGAATTATATTATTTTAACGGATTCACTTAGCTCCATACACAAGCTGAAGTGTTTATACCCCAAAAATCCGATAGCACAAAAAATAAAAAAAGAACTCCATATGATCCAGCAGCATGGAAAAAATATTTGTTTCATATGGATTCCATCACATATAGGAATTCAGGGAAATGAAAAAGCCGACCAATGTGCTCGTAGCGCGATTACCTCTGACGAATCCGAAACAGTGACAAAAGTAGTATCTACAGACATTAAATCAATGGTGAAAATAGCAATAACCCAGAAATGGCAAAATCAGTGGCAAATGTCCGGTGCGAAACTAAGGTCAATAAAATATGATGTGAAACCGTGGCCTGACGAAACAAAGAACCGAAAACATCAAGTGCTCATCAATCGGCTACGCTTAGGTCACACCAATCTCACTCACAGTTATCTGTTAAATCACACCAAAGAGCCAATGTGTGACATATGTGAAACAAAACTGAGTGTAGAACACATTTTCACCGAATGCCCAAAATACTTGGTGCAGCGAAACAACTCTGACTTCCCTCCAGATATCCACAGCATTATTGGCAGAAACTGTAATATTCCAAATATCCTGAACTTTTTGAAATGTATCGATATTATAACAAAATTATGAACATGTACGACTCGCTAATAACCAATAGGTTGATGCGAATATGCTTAAATAAAAAAATAAAAAAATTACAATAACGGAAATCCAATGTTCCGTGAGATGGTACAGACAAATACAAGCACAAAACAACACATTCCAGAGGTTACCTTCTTCTTTTTCTTATTTTTTTTATAGTTCTTTATCCTTCGATCAGTTTTCTTTTTATTTACAAACTATTTATTGATATGTTTATAAAATATCTGAATAACCAATATCTTGCAATACTGATTATCCATTACGAACGCTTGTGTCTATCCTACTTTAAATATAATTTTTTACAATGAATCATTACTCTGAGTAATGTCTGAAGTAACAAATCCCATTTCAGTTCTTGATCCCAAGGAAATCGTTTCCTTTCTGGATAAAAGATACATTGACTGTACAAGACATATTCAAAATATAGATAAATATTTCGTATTTATGCTCATGAAATAGAAAACAGTAGTTAACATGAATTTTCAAATACAAATTAACATATAATTGCCGTCATTTGTGAACCATTCTTTCCCACTTTTAATATCATTTTTATTATACAATTATTTCACACTTGATAAGTAAGAGAAATAACATCAGATAAACGCCGTGACTTTTTTTAGGCAGTTTTAAATTCATATTATTATTTTTAGATATTTTGAAAGATATATTTTACCAAATACATTTTTTAAGGCAAACTAATTCTATTAATTATTTTATCGTATCATTGAAGATTATGACATTTTTATACTGAATCTTTATTAATAATTATTAAGATCATAAACGCATCAAAACCTACATAAAACCTTAGTTACTCATAATAGATTAGTTACCATAATATAATACGTTAGTTACGAAAGCATAATACGTTAGATACCAAATAATACTAGAACTAGTTTTGATGAACATATAAAACAATATTTTGACAGTTTTCAATCTTGATGGATACACCTTTGCCGTTAGCGTCTGCTTGTCCTCTAAAACGTCAGCTACCGTGTAGTGGTCGTCTTCGCTAATTCATTAGTTCGTTAGGCTCCTCCAATTCCAATTAAAAAAGCAACTTTCATCATTAAAAACTCCTCATCTGGGACAAAAAACAAAAATTCGTTGACTTGTTCTCTTGTAAATACTTTTGACTTTTTTGCAGTATATCCAACATTTTTCTTCTTGATGAAACGTATTAAAGCGCCGTATTTATCGTTTTCCATACATTCCTTAAGTTCTAACATGGAATATTTCGGCCATAAGGATGAAGCAGAATATTTCTCAGAGAGTTTTGCAAAATACACCATCAACACCGTTTCTTCTGCACCTTGAATATGTTCTTTGTTTCGCCACTCACTAAACTGCCGATATTATTTTTTATAATGGATTTTAGAATTATCCGGAAGCAAGTCCAACCTTATAGTGTTGGCTGCAGCTAATATATCGTCAGGAATATAAAAATCTTGCATGGTTTTAATGACTTTTTGAAATGCCGAAATGAAATGACATAAAATCTTGTTGCTTTCATTTTCACATCGCCGTTGTCAATGATACGATAAAGCTTTGAATGTAACTCGATTATTAGCGATTTAAAACCGTCTCGGACATTTCTAGGTGACTCGGCTGTCGCCTCGTCACCTAGCAATGTCCTCGACTATTATAAATCGCATAATAATCTCGTTATATTAATAGCTATATGTTCTCGGAGTACACAGGTTCATTTTATTCTCATCTATTGTTTATTTATATTTTTCCATCAATTACTCATAAAGCAATAACCTAAAAACTAAATATCACATCAGTCTCACCTGGCACAGATCCATAACAATGGACTCGTGAACTTTCTGCCATAAATGAGCCCTAAATATTTGAATAAGCGAAATCTTCAAGGTGGGAATTTTACCATGCATGAATATGCCAGTTAAATCTAGTTGTACTTGAAAACCAACGTAAACATTGGCTCTGTTTATTGTAGGCGACCACCACAAAGTGAATCGACGATTGGGTATTTGATTCAAACCAGACCTTTGAGCATTAGTCAACTTTTTGTATTTCATTGATTCTTCAAATCCAGAAGCCTTCTCCCTAAAAAAACGAATAGCAATATAGAACTGCATCTTTCAGTGTTTTACTATATTCTTACCAGAAAAGACCTTCCCAGGTGGGGAAATATGTCCCCTTGAATAAAGTGTGTTCCAAGATACCTTCAACACCACCAAGGGCTTGAATCATATCTGTTCTATAATTGTTAAGATTCCAAAGTTTTCCATCGTGACGTTGATGAGTCCACCAGAAGGGATTCTGTTTCAACACCTATGAAACAAACCAAAAATTACCCCTTAACAGTGATATATTAAAAAAATTTGAATTTGTAAATTATAACACGTACTAAATATACACTGTGAAAAATAAAAAAAAATATGATGATAATTCACTTTTCACAAAAGAAATCAACATTTTTATGATTACAACAAATTAAAAAAATGTTAATAACAAGAAAATTATTATAGCAATGATAGAATATAAATTACATTTTCAATAATTATTTTATTTAAAAAAATGAAGCTTTTGCTCACTAGAGTGCAGGAATAATTGGGCGCGACAGGCGCCCAGGAAAAGAGAAAAATCCATGAACAAAATTGAGAAGTATGGAAATGAAATAGAATACTAGTAATAGATACATTAGTTTATAGTTGATGGAATTCGTCGTTACAACTTGGATAATTTAACATAATTACACAAACAAAACTTGATTTTACTACGTTTATATTATATATTATAAATAGTTAAAAAATGTATACTATTTTGCAACCATCGGGAAGATTGAGTTCAGAACTAAATGAACTATTTGTCTCTTATACAGGTATCACCTTTCCAGGTAGGGTCGTTAGATATTATGTCTTTCAAAGATTATGCATTAAGGGTAGGTTATTAAAATGGGATATTCAACTTGATAATTTAAAAGTTCTTGGAATACATTATGGTTTGAGTATATCAAATATAGAGAAATAAATCACGTTAATCTGGTCGTTCAGAAAGACATTACCGTTTGTATTATAGATATTTTCTAATATTTGTTTCCTCCGACTTCGTAATATTTTGAGGTGGCAACCCTCAGGTTGTGTAAATGTACAAGCTCGCATACCTGATGAACTAGTAACTAACCTCAAAAAAAAATGTATATTAGTTTTTCCTTTAGCAAATTATGAGCTTTTCATACTTTCAATATGAATCGAAAGTACAGGATTAGCTGTAAATTTATCAATTCCACGAAATAATATTTACGTACATTCATACTAATCTTGCATCAGAAACGCATTGTCTAACCAACATATGCCGACCTACATCAGCTGAAATGTTGGTTACTGGCCTACAGTTTGACCAGCTTCAGGACCCCTGCGCAAATCATCATTTACAAGTATAATTACAATTACATATATAAAATAATTTTCTATAAACAGGCAAGAAATTTGGAAAAAAGCTCAGTAGGTCTATGTCATTCTGAAATTATTCAAAGACAGATGAATCTGGTCGTTCAAAAAGACATTACTGTATTATGATTGTAATTCAATTTGGCAATTTGTGTATAATTTGGAAATTATATATTTATGGAAACGAGGCAATGGTTTTGAAACGTTAAATCTGTTGTATTTTTCAAAAAATATTATTGATGTTCTTTAACTCTTGTTTCAAACGATCGACTTATATACACTCCATTACATACAGGACAAATTAATTTGTAAACTAGGTCAGACAGGTCAATCCTTTAACCCTTTCACTGCTCTGGACGAATATATTCGCTATCCCGTAGACTGGGCAAGACGAGTATGTTCGCATCGCTTGTGAAAATAGGATCACAATCACTTTTGGCGAATAAGCTGCACTTTGAAAATAAAAAATACGTTTAGATTGTTTGTTCTATTCAAAGAAATAAAAAAAAATCTTTGACACTCACTAAATTTGATCATACTGCTCTTGAGGAATACACATAAATTGGATCACACTGCTCTTGACGAATATATTCGCGAGCGGTGAAAAAATAGCGCATCTGTCGTGCCGCTTTGTTTGAGCACCGCGCAGTGAAAGGGTTAAAACAAGATTCAAAGAACACCTACAATCTTTTTAAAAAACAAAACGGATTAATAGTTTTCTGACAATTGCCGCGAAAACCACCACACCTTTCCACAAACAGATAATTTCCAAATTATGCATCATATAAATTCAGTTTTTGACATATTCAAACAACAGTATAATCCAAGAACTTTTGAACTGTCAAGTTGAAAATCCCATTGTAATAGCTTGCCCAAAGTATAATCTTCGAAGGCCAATATCTCTAACAACCCTACCAGAATTTATTGGAAAGGTGATACCTGTATCGTGTAAGATCATACCTAAGACAAACAGTTTTATTTAGTTCTAAACTCAATCTGCGTGATGATGGTTGTATGACTGAAATTGCAATAGCAATTTGTTTCAGATACTTTAGAGACACTGGAAGTCAAGAATTTAAACAAAGAAGAAAATACATTGTCCAACACTTTCAAAAATGCAAGTATATACAATATTTTTCATTTTATTTTCTCATTAATTTTGAAATTTTTTGTGATAATAAACATAGTGAAATCAAGTATTTTTTGTGTTCAATATTGTTGTTAATTAGGGGCATACAAAATACAATTATATAGTAACGTTTTCTTTTTAAAAAAGGTTGCCTCGTCAAATGTAAATGAACATTTAAATAAAGTGTCCTCATTGTGGCAAGAGAAATAAGAGATGTGGGACTGAATTGTTCAGAGCGTCAGTAAGTTAAAAATCCACAACGCGGAATCTATGGAATATCAAAATTTTGAAATACAACTTTACTAATACTGCAAAATGTTAACTGAAAGAGACTTAAAAGGAAATACAATAAGAAAATGAAAGCTCTTCAAGGAAGTAGTTAACTTCTTCATGAGAAGGTTAGTGCCATGACAAATTAATAAAAATATGGATATCGGATAATATATGATTAAAAACGGAATCGTTAGTATTAAGCAGTAAAAATGAAAACCTGAAAAAATAAAGTAGACAAATACAATTACTAAGGTCAAAAGGTAAAAGCTCAAAAGTAACATTACTCTTGAAAATTGTAAGAGATCCAAAAACATATATGTCAAGTATTTATAATGAATAAATTTTATGAAAATTAAAATCTAATTTCAAACAGCACACAATTCATCTACTAATATTTAGAAAATAAAAATTTCAAATAATACCTGGTACTGCTTGAACTCTGTTCTTATTCTCCATCCTTTATCATACGCCAAGGTATGTCTGTCTTTTTGGAAAAGTGTGTTTATTCGAGGTATGCCTCTATCCCATGAATCTTCCAAGTCTTCCAGTGTTAAACGTCTAAAACAAATCATTCCAATATATTAAACTAATACCAATCATATGTATAAAAGTCAATTATTTTCCGAAACTTGAATCAATATAAATTAATTGTGACAAATGAAATAATGCGAGAATTAGCCAAATTACTCAGTATATTTTACTACTTAAGTGCAATAACAATTTATGAGAAAATTATACCTATTTTGAGCATTAGCTTCTTGACGTTTCAGTGCATATTCGGCCCAAACTCTTTGAGAGTCAATGAATTCAGATTCCCAAGGTTGAATGTATCTATACAAATTGGGAATCAATTGATCCTCATCGTGGCTCATACCAGAGCGGAAATGTGTGATACCGACGTCAGTCTGTTTGGACCATCTGAGATCAGACTTAAAAAAAAAACATAAAATTAGTTATGTCCTTATGCATCCTATATTTAACATACCTGAGGAATTAACACGTGACCCATAGATAACATTCCAAGACCCCCTAATTCCTTTGGAGTATAAAATACAACTGGAGGGAAACGACTAGGCATTTTTGAATTCAGCCCAATTTTAATACGAGTTTGAATTTTATTCTCACATTTAACCAGTAAATCTAAAAGTTCTTGAGTATTTACCACTGCCTCTCTGAAATATGTCATAAGGCCAATCAAGGCTGTATTCCACTTATTCACAATCTGGAAGAAAAATATATTTACTGCTTTGTCACTCACCAAAATTATATCATATGTTTTAAAAAGATTAATATAGCTAATACATTCCAGTTTCAATAATATATGTAAATAAACAGAAAAAATAAGAATAACACCGAATATTTTGAAACAGGTAGATTCTATTTATCTTGATTTCGCTAAAGCTTTTGATTCTGTGAATCATAATTTATTAATTTTTAAATTATCTAAGTTTGGTCTTAGTGGATCCACTCTAAAATGGCTCTTGTGCTTTTTGTCTGATCGTCAACTGCGGGTGAGGGTTAAGGGAAATTTATCTGATCCATTCACTGCTACCTCTGGTGTTCCTCAGGGATCACACCTTGGGCCACTTTTATTTATACTTTTTATAAATGATATTGTTGATGATCTCTCTGTTCCCTCTATACTTGTCTTTGCTGATGACATTAAAGTATTTAGAAGGATTTCAAATTTTTATGATCAGGTTGGCTTACAGAAAGACTTAGATAAAATTTATGTATGGTCATGTCTTAATAAAATCAAACTTAATTGTAACAAGTGTAAATTCATTTCTTTCGTTCGTAGCAAATCTAATAGATTACTATTCCTGTATGGCATCAATGGAATTTTTCTTGACAAAGTTGAAAGTATAAGGGATCTTGGAGTTTTCTATCAGAGTGACTTTGAATTTCATTTGCAAGTTAGATATGTCACCTCTAGGGCATTTAAATTGCTAGGATTCATTAAAAGGACTACTAAAGAATTTAAAACCATTTCTTCTATTATTTATCTATATAAGACTCTTATAAGGCCTATCTTATTGTATGCCTCCATCATTTGGTCTCCACATGACAAGTATTTGATTAAGGAGCTTGAGTTAGTTCAACATAAGTTATTTAGGTATGTTGCGTATAAAATTAATCGGAGAATGAGTGTTGTTGATCATGACTATTTTGATTTAGCCTTATCTCTCAATTTAGAATCTGTTAAGTCATTACATGTCTATCATGATATCTACTTTCTTAAAAAGGTGCAGCTTGGTCTCGTAAACTGTGATCCTATTGTAAAATTATTTGATGAGCGTGAAAACCGCTATAATCTAAGGGTATTTAGAATTTATCAAGAGAGTACTTCAAGAAGTGATTATGTTAACTATTCCTCTATCCCTAGAATGAGGCGAAAGTGGAATCAAATTGTTATACCTGCGGGTCTCTCTAATATAGATTCTTTATCTAAGTTTAAACGAGAACTTAAAACTATTGTTAATAGATATTTGTAAGATTATTTAATTGAAATTGCAAGTTTTCATTGTTATATGAGGAATTTACTATTTTTTTTATGTAAACTTATATTACATGTAAAGGGTTTTGCCCGTTGAATATAAATAAAATAAAAAAAAATAAATAAAAAGTTGTGAAAAGTTAGTAATCATAAATTCTGTGACAATTTTCATGTGATTTATAAGAATTTAATGAAACGATCGATGATTAGACAAACCTTAGTGAAGGTAGTAGAACCAGATGCCATTAGAATCTGTCGGACCCTATTATGAAAGCGACCCATTGATTCATCATCAACTCTCAAAAAGCACTGAGCAGTTCTTTCTTTGCTACCTTCATGTTGTAAATTCCATACTCCATCTCGATGGGTAAATTCTTCATGTTGAGTTCGACACTGAAACAAAGGTACATAAACTTAATAATACATTTTTTTTAAATGAAATGTATCTGCTGTTCTATACAATAAGGTTTATTATACCTTGGGAAGAATTCTGCATTCAAAGCCTGACATATTGAAGAGTAGGTTAGGATTATCTTTGGAATAAACACTGACGAAACTATTTTCCCACTGAATTGTTGTAATTGATCTTGGTAAACGATTTTTGATGTCCCAGAAAACTGCACGTCCACTGAAAATAGAAGCATTACCACTTTGCAATAAGTTACCATCCGATATATTGATATTTGGGAAAAATACCGATTAGCAAATTTGTATCGATCTCAATAGGACTTACAGATTTACATCATGCTTCATCAAACGCATCCTGGCATCTCGCGGCCAGCACTTTTTGTTATTATAGCCTACAATATTTTCATTGTTGGGGTCAGGATGTTCCGTCAAATATCTCTGAATTAAATCACGGGCTTCCTCGGCCGAGAATCTGAAAAGGCAAATATCATACTAATGTAATATTACGCATATATAGAAAATCTCACCAATACACTGAAATTATATAAGGCTTATATAATTCCTAATGAAGCAGTTTCTTATACTATATGTTATTTGAGGTTTAGTTGTTAATTTAGTGAAGTATTTTGCAAGACATATTTTCTTTTAAGACAAATCCAGAAGTATGGTTGTCATAAAAATTAAACTGATCTTATAATCCAGTAATTCAACAATACCTAGGCTACATTTTATCAATTTTTTTTGTACAGCACTAATTCTTATAAAGCCATAAATATTTGTCAAGATGCTAAATAAATAAACCAATTTTTTTTAAATTATGGTTAATATTTTTCTAAAACCTCATCATTTAAAACGACATACATAATATGAATGTGAAAATTCGATTAAACGAAAAAGCGAATTCATCGAATTTTCACATCACAATGGCGCTGAAGAAGTTTGTCTTCAAAAATTTTAGTTAGTTTTTCCTTTAGCATATTATGAGGTCATCATACATTCAATATGAATCGGAAATACAGGATTAGGTGCAAATTCGTTGATTCCAGAAAATAATATTAACATGCATACTAATCTTGCATCAGAAACGCACTGTCTAACCAACACCTGCCGACCTACGTCAGCTAAAATGTTGATTACTGGCCTACAGTTTGACCAGCTTCAGGACCCCTGCGCAAATCATCATTTACAAGTATAATTACAATTATATACACCAGTAATTTGATAAAATAAAACTGTATAAACAGGCAAGAAATTTGGGAAAAAGCTCAGTATGTCATACCGAAATTTTTTCAAAGACAGATGAAATAATTTTTTTATTGCTTTCAGATACCTACTTACGAATGCATGCAATTACAAGTTTTGATTTTGAGAATATTGAATTGAACTATTATTTTAGTACAGCATAATATGGATCACTACGTAGCACAAAGGAAATAACGGAAGGCATAAAACAGCATACATCGTCACAGAATTTTGAAAGATGGAATATAATCATGAAAATTAGTCATGTTATCAAAAAATAAGAAACGTTATAAAAAAATGAACGATTTGATAATAAAATTAATATAATGTATGTTTGTATATTATACTTCATTTACATATAATTGCTATGCAATACAAGATACCCTATGTAATTGACGATACTCAAAATCAAAACTCATGGCTGTAAACTGCATTAACGGCATCCTAGATTTTTGTTTCTTTCATCCAGCCAATTTGGGTAGTATGGCAATTCACAACAGCTGGTCTTGAATGTGTCAAACAGATCAAGAACGTAACTGTTACTTGAGAATGTTATAAATTTTATTAATTTTTAAGTTAATAATTTCAGCTGGAAGAGTAAACATCTACCTGAGAGGCAAGTCGTAGATTAAACATTTATAACAAATTAAATAAACTAAAAAATTGGTGACTCTGTAATTAATTTTATAATTGATGTACTCACCTAAAGAACATGTGAATTTTATCAACATAACGACAATAGAGCCTTATAGGATGACATGATTCAGTTTGAACATCTTGAAAAGTGAGGAAGTCATTGGGCATCTGCGGTGGACCTGCCATCTCGCTAGCTCTCTGCAAGCCAAGAACCAACAGATCCAACACAAGCCCATAATACTGCGTTATGAATGAAGCAAACTGTAGACCTCTGATAATACCATAACTGTTGGTGTGATTCATATCCTTGTAATTGATAACAACATTGTTTTTGGCTGTCATGTAATCAGCTATATTATGATCCACAACTAAACGTAACAATCTGTTCAATAGAGTTAAATCGATTTTCTCATACAATTTCTCGAATTTGGATTCCAGTAAAACATTACATTCACCTTCACCAACATCCCAAACGTCTGCTAAATTGTTTATACCTATGAAATTATAGAAAAAAAACCGATAAGATTTCTGTATACAAGCTTTGCAGCAAATTTGAAATAATAAATATACGAACAAAATCTCATACTTTTGTAGAGAAACAGGTTGATATAATTTGATATTTATATTCAATTTCAGGTTTAAAAAATTCTTTAGGGCTACACTGTATTACTAAAGAAGAAATTCATTTTATGTTTTATATTTTTAATCCAGTATATCATCTGGCTAAGAAATGCATGTAAATATTTGATGCTGTTGAAATAAATTATCAATATTATTATTATCATTATTATGAAATGACCCTTTTAAATGTGGATAGTTCTAGTATTAGAAGTTTAGTGTCTCTATCTATTCTGTTCAAGAATATGTAATTGATAAAATTGACATTCAAAACCGCCATCTTAATATTCCCTGATATCAGAAGTAGAGTTGAATCAATACAATAAATTTTTGTAGCATTTCCTTTTTTTTATCGTTGTTTCACTTTCGTAATTATAACTTATATTTTCATATAAAGGAACTTAAAGAAACCATTATTATTATGATTTAACAATAGAATAAAATACCTTGACACCATTTATAAACCAATAATGGTGGTGGTTCAGTATCAGCAGGTTTTATCCAAGGTGGAAATAGTCTGCGTTTATCAGCTTCATACCAAAGATACTGATCAAGATAAGCATCTGTTATTTTTTCTAGCGGTTCAACATCATAAACTGGTATCAGATGGCTGTACAAATCCATGAATTCGATACCGACCTAAATAAAAATGTATTAGAATTTTTAATATACTCTAGCTTTTACAATCACCTCTTTGAAAGCACGTTGTGTCAACAGATGTCTCTTGATCCTAGATAGAGCTTCGTGAGGATTATCATAAGCTTGCTCAATGAGACCGAGTTCTTCTCTTTGACTTTGGTTGAGTCTGGATTTGACACTATAGGCTTCTTTTAATCTTTCCAATGCCAAAATCAACAACTTCGTGTCATGTTTATAAGAGAGTGGAGGAAAGGGTATAGGTGCAAACCTCCTAGATTCCAACCAATGCACTGTAGTGGTATAAATCGCCACTGCTTCTTCAGGAGATATATATGGTCCATCCTACAAAAAACTCATACTTAATAGTACATTACAGTACAACTATATAAATACAATGGAATTGTGAACAAAATTGTAAACTCAAAAATCCAAAAAGATCTTTTATATTACCTTTAAATAATTATGTTGTCGCTCTTGTTCCGCCTTCAAGTATAGTCTAGTAAGCCTGCCCAAATTTTTCTTGCAAACAGTTTTGTCAACAGTTGCTCCTCTTCGAATTCTTTCTCTATTGTAGTGAGCCGTATTTGTCCACCAATCCGCTTTCATTTTAACATATCGAAGAATCATATTTTCGATTGGAGTTGGCAATCCAGGTACCTATACAGCAAAGAAGTTAATCCATAAAATAATATCTACATGAATAAACAATTTTGTAAATAACTTGCATCAGAAACGCATTGTCTAACCAACACCTGCCGACCTACGTCAGCTGAAATGCTGGTTACTGGCCTACAGTTTGACCAGCTTCAGGACCCCTGCGCAATTCATCATTTACAAATACAATAATACTTGAATAATTCGATAAACGGATCTGTATGCACAATTAAGTCATAGATAGATAGATAGATAGATAGATAGTATATTTGGTTACATAAATAACAAAGTCAAGTTACAAATGATATACAATATAAAAATTCAAATAATTGTTCATTCTAATCAATTCAGAGTTTCACATTGAAGTCCTCCAGACTGTATGGTGGGTTTTCCAGAAGATAATCTTTCAATGTTTTCCGAAAAATCCTCTTCTGGAGTTTTCTCCATTGAATGGGAATTCCATTATATAATCTTACTCCTTCATTTTTTCTCATGCCGGTACATAATCTAGCTTTCTCGATATTGAAGTTGTCACTAGATCTGATCCCATATGGTTGACATTCTGATCTTCTTTCATGCATGGTGGGATTATTCACAATATTCATGACTAGCCTTAGTATTAGTTCAGCTACAACAGTCATTATATTGTGTTTTTTGAATATTGGCTTGCAGTGGCATTGCGAGTTCACACCTTCAATGGCCCTAAGAGCCTCCTTTTGGGCCCCCAAAATCTGCTTTATGTGACAAGTAAGCCCCCATTGCTCTAGAGCGTATAGCATCCTGGAGTGAAAAAGTCCATAATATACAGTTATTGCTGCTTTTTGGCTGATGATTTGCCTAACCCTTCTAATAGCAAATATGCTGTTATGTAATCCTTCACTGAGACTGCTACAATGATCTCTCCATGTGAGACGGTTATCTAGTAAAACGCCCAGAAATTTTACTCCACTTGAAGGTAGCATTCGGGATGATGAGAAAATCATTGTTCATCATATCATTAGAGTTTCATGTTATGTTAAAATTAGATATTACGATACATATTAAAATTAGTTAGAAACAGTGGCCAGGTACTCTTGAGCATCATAAAAAGCCCCATTGATTAGAAGGGTTTTCATCTGCTTCTTGAAGTTATCCATTGGTAGGATCTTCAATTCATTTGGGATCTTATTGTAGAAATGGATTGCGATGTAGTCCACTCTCCTTTGGCATTTTGATAGTCTACAGTGCATAGGAACCAGATTTGATTTATTTCGAGTGTCGTAGTCATGTTGTTGTTCGTAACTATCGTACTGAGATTCATTGCTTTTTATTAGTAACAAGTTCTGGAGGATGTAGGCAGATGGAAGAGTTAGTATGCCCAGCTTGACAAACATGTGTCTGCATTCATCTCTGTGCCTGAGCCCCCCAATCAGTCTCATCACTCTACGTTGCAAAAACCCTATTTGCTTGAGATGATCCACCCCATGCTATTATTGCATATGTCATCTTAGCAAGAAATAAAGGGTGATATGCAATTTTAAGTGTTGCATCCGATACTATGCTTTTTAAGTTTTTTAAGACAAAGATTGACAAGCTCAGGCTTTTGCAGACATTGTTTATGTGAGGTTCCCAATTTAACTTTGCGTCAAATGTCACCCCAAGGAACCTTACCGGGTCATTTTTTGATGTTGTTTCTCTAAGAGTGAAGAGTCTTGGGTTTTTCCTTTATTCAGTACCAGCCTATTTGCCAAGAACCATTTATCTGCTTTTTTTATTGTATCTTCCATTAGGTTTTCAATCTGTTTTTCATCTTTTCCCCCACTTAGGAATGTTGTATCATCTGCGAATAATATTGTTCTTGCAGATTTAATGTAGTGTGGTAGATCGTTTATATATATCAGGAAAAGGATTGGTCCAAGTATTGATTCCTGTGGTACGCCAATTTGTAAGGTTTCTGGTTCTGACCATTTATTTCCCATTTGGACCCTTTGTTGTCTGTCTCTTAGGTATGAGGCAATTGAGCCTACACTTGACTCTGAGAATCCATGTTTTTCCAGTTTACCTGTAAGTATCGTGTGGATGACGCAGTCGAAGGCTTTACTTAAATCGCAGAATTTGGCTTTAAGGTTCTTTTTATCTTCAAACGCATCCATGATATCATGTATCATGTCCAAGATGCCGCCTGTGGTATTTCTGCCTTTTCTAAAGCAATATTGAGATTGACTGTACAAGTTTGCATGCTCAAAATAGTTCGTTATCTGCATTGCCATAGCTGCTTCAAATATCTTCGTAACAACGCAATATCACATTTTTCAACAGATATAAATCAAATATTTCAACAATATCCACATAAAATTGGTATTGATTTATTTGCAATTATGATTCTAAAAACAAACTAGCCAGTAATACTAAATAACTCTATACTGTAATAATACACACTTTCACCTATCATACACTATATATTATGGTCTTTCAGATAACACACTGCAGCTAATATTCGCTGTGAAAAAATAGTCTCGTAAAAATATAAAATTTCACATATTTCTTGCTATATCAATGAACAACATAAATTCATATATTTATAAATGGCACGTGAAAAACATATTATATTTTAATGATAATATTATAAACGGCAATTTCTGGATGTACCGAATTTAATGTTTCTCTCAGGGAAAAACTTGAAAATGGATCTCAGATTTAGTAAAATTGAATATAGATATAGGTTAAGACTATTTAATTGTGCAGAATAAAGAAAAAAGAAATATGTTTTTTGAAATATTAAGATTAAAGTTAGTCACACTAAATGGTTGTAAATAATATACTGATAATTAAATACAGAAATTGTTTGATTCGGGAAGAATATGTTAAAGAATTGAACAGCAAATTCCAAATTATCTTCTTTAAGGAATACCTCACTTTAGTAGGGAATTTTTTCATAAAACATAAACAACTCCTAATCAATTTTATAGTAGACTTAAATTCAGTAGTTTATCAAACAAAAATAAATTAGTTTATCTGTAGATTACCTAAATACAAGCCTACATATAAGCTTAACTCATAAAATTAACAAAATAAATTCATCATAGAAGGTAGTTTGTTCTTTGCTGATCGCATGGCAAATGCGTGATTACTGATAATAAATCATTGTATGTATTTTTTTTTTCAGTTAGCTCAATGTATATGGTTTTATTCTTCCGCTATAATCGATATGATTAGGTCAGTTTACTTTCTGTAAATGAACAAATTCGCATGGCTGAATTTCAACATTACACCAGAAATACTAGTCTAAGAGTACTAATCTGAAAAAAATGTAAATTACTTAGTCATTCACCAAATTGTGATATTGCCATACTTTCAATATGAATCGGAAATACAGACTTCGTTGTTAATTCATAGACTCCATGAAATAATAATTGCATGCACACATAATCTTGTATCAGAAGCGCTCTGTCTAACCAACACCGGCCGACCTACGTCAGTTAAAATGTTGGTTACTGGCCTACAGTTTGACCAGCTTCAGGACCCCTGCGCAAATCATCATTTACAAGTATGGTTACAATTACATAAGGCAGAAATCTGATAAAATAATTCATTATAAACAGGCACGAAACTTGGGGAAAAGCTAGTTAGGCTCATGTCATACTGAGATTTTTCAAAGATACTTGAAATACTTTATTTAATTGGCTTCAAATACCTACTTACGAATGCGTGCAATTATTAAGTTTTGAATTTGACAGTATTGAATAAAATTGTCACTTAAGTACTGCTCACTACGTTGCACAAAGGAAACAGCGGAAGCTTAAATAGCTATGACATTTGTCATTTTTTTTTGTCAATTTTATTCCTTTGAAACTATAGCTGAGCAAATAAACTACCGAAATTATCTTACATTGAGCAATTATCTGTTATACACAGATTACTAGAAATTCTTAAGCTAGAAATATAACAAATGACAATGATTTCTTCATACAAAAATTAATGTTTAAGAAATGAACACCGTGCAAAGAAATTAACCCAACAGATTTAAGAAAAAATAAATTGTGAAATTAATAACGAATTCTTTTAACGATTTAACGAATCAGTTAAGAGAACAGATTCTGTAGAAATATTTTCAATCCAAACTTCAGATAATATTACAGAGTTTTTTGGAGGGACAGTGATGTGATAAATTTGATTGAAAGGTTGCACAACTATTAAATAAGCATTTCATAAAGAGAATACCTCTGAAATATACAGCACAATACAAATATTGATCTAAACCACAATTTCATCCGAAAAGTGGTATCCAATGTTTTTTCTCAAAATAAATTAAAAAATATGATCAATCTTGGTATTTTCAACGAATAACATATTTGATAAGTTAAACGCAAAAAAAAATTCCCAATGGCATTATAATCTTTATGAAAATAGAAACATTGAAATTATGACTTTTTCATTCATAGGTTAATCTTTTTAATGAATTAATATTCTTGGCCGTTATTTAACAAAATTAAAATTTTCTTTTACTACTGACTATGGCATGATATCCATCAACAGATAGAAAACCAGGCTAACCAAGAATTCTAATCGATTTTTTTTTTCAAAAAAGCACAAATTTAATTATAGGTATATAAGTAATTCTATTTTTCACTTTTGAATATTGTATTATAAAATATAGAGTAGTAAATTTAAAAGGGGCATAGTAAAAATGTATTTCACAAAAACTCACTTTCCAAGGTATATTGGCCTTCCAACACCTCCAAGCTTCTGATAAATGCTGTAAGATAGTCCTTGCTTTATTCTGCTTGATGCCTTCGGGCATCATATCGACAATATCGTGCATAACTGACGCTCTCAATTCAAGATCGAAGTGAGATTCCACTCTTTGTTTGGTAACAGTTTTAGCAACACCTTTAGAGTGACGACCTTCAAACTGACGGGACAATAGATTTCCAAGCCATCGTTCCAGAAGAGGGGTGATACCTCTCATAAAGAAAAGCCACACTCTCCAACCTGGAGCCCAAAATCCACAACCAGGGCCTTTACCTACAGGTCCCTGAGGAACAGAAGAAAAAATAATAAATCCAGTTTATTACTTATTCAACAAAAAATTTTATAACTTGTTTCAAAAATAATAATAAAAATCATATGACTGCTAAACTAGTTTATTCAAACTAAGAGCACTAAAATATATATATATATATATATATATATCATATACCTAATTATTAAATTATAAAATAGAATATAACTATATATATAAAATAGAATATAAACTTGATAAAAGTAGTCCAATAGCTATCACTTTTTTAGACCTTGCCAAAGCTTTTGATACCGTAAATCACGAAATCTTGCTAAAAAAATTATATAACTACGGAATCAGAGGAAATGCTTATACTTTGATTTCTAGTTACTTGAGAGGAAGGCTGCAGAAGGTCAGAATAAATGGAAATTACAGCGACTTTGAGGAGGTGAATGTGGGTGTTCCCCAGGGAACAATCCTGGGACCACTCTTATTCATACTCTATGTTATCTGCTCATGAATACGCCTGAGGGCCAGATTGTCTCATATGCTGATGATACTGCAGTCATAACTGAGGAATCAGATTGGAAAAAGGTAGAGGAAAAAATGAACTTTCAACTACAAGAAATATCAGATTGGCTTGCTTTAAATAAATTGTCGTTGAACATTGATAAAACTGTATTTGTAACTTTTGGAAATTATTGTGATAGTGTACCTGAAAGATTGCATGTTAAAATAAGTAATCAAGAAGTTAAGAGAGTTGAAAGTTGTAAATATCTGGGTCTAATAGTAGACTATAGGTTGAGTTGGAATTTGCAACTATATATTAAATAAAACAAAATATTTGGTTTTTATATTTTTTAAGTTATCAAAAATAATGCAACATAAGACGTTAATGATAGTCTATTACGCTTTATTTAATAGTGTGCTCAACTATGGTATAATAGCTTGGGGTGGAGCTTATTCCACGCAAATCTCTTTGCTGCAAAGAAGGCAGAATAGAATTTTAAAAATAATCAACAAAAAAAACTTCATATATGAAAATCAACCTTGCACAATAGAACAACAATTTTCACTTGAATCTCTACTATATCATTATGTACTTTTATCAGAATTATGTTCAAAATCAACAAGTGCAACTAGAAATAAATCTATACAATTGCCAAAAAGAACATTAAAAATAAGTAAAAAAAGATCTTATATCAAAGCTATCCTAGTCTTTAATGCATTACTTAATGAACTAAAAAATATTGAAAATAAAATTAAAAGAAAAAAGCAGCTAAAAGAATATATTAGACGTAATAATATTTAATTGTGCATCAGGTGACGACTGTGATACAAACTAAAGAAGATTTTTAGAAAATATTTAAAGCCTAGTTTTTTAAGTTACTTAGAGTTAATTATATTAGTTTTTAGTTTAGTTTTAATTACCGGCCTCACGCACAGGTAACTTTGATTACCTCTGTGAGGATATACTATTTATATTAGTCTTTAAGCTATGTATTTTGTATATTTTTTTTTTTTATAAAAAACTGGTAATAAATACAATACAATACTCACGGTGTTGAATCTGTAATATATGAGATGTTTGAGATCTTTGCACATTCGAATTTGCCTCATCAGTTTATATTTGTATCTGTACATCCCAGTTAACTGACCAACATGAGCAAAAATATACTGTAGCCCGTCAGCAAGTTGAAAGGCATCTACATTATTCAATCTATATTGTACATGGGAATCTATGATCAATTTAGTCAAACGGAGAATTTCCCTGCACAGATGGAAAGCTGAAAAATTGATAAATTTTATTACCAAAAATTATAATAGAAGAAAAGTGCAATATTAGCAACTAACATAATACTCAAGTTATTAGCTCAGGAAAAATAAGGAGGGAAGTCTTATTAGGTACTGCATAAAAATTAATTATACATGAACATCGAATTTATTGAACCAGGTAAATTTTTAATTGAAAGATCTAAAACAACCCTGTAAATATCTAACAATGGAAACTTATTAAGTAACTATGAAGTCAAATTCAATTCAATTTATCTCATTTTAGTACATAATAATGTTTACAATAGTCAGCAGGTGAAAAAAACACGTGTGGTCAGGGATCCCTGTCATGAACGAAGTTTCTTACTTATTTTTTTGCACTCTGTTGTTGTTCTCTCGCTGTAATGTAGATAAATAGTAAATAACCGAACCACATGTACATTTAACGTATGTAAACAGTAAATACTTGTATGAAGTTATAAAATTTTATTATCTCACTTTCTTAAGTTTGTATTACACATATTTGCTGATGCTGAAATTTCTCGAATCTTCATTGCAAAATTGCAATAATGAGACAATATAACTCACATATGGTTTAAAACACAATCAAATATATAAATTGTTCTTATTAATATAATGATCTAATATAGTTGTGCTAGCAAACATATAGAATTACTATATTCAAAAAATTCCCAAGTTCGAATCGTTTAGAAACCCAGGAAATAGAATGACAAGTTTTGTGTGTATTTTATGTTTTAATATAAATAATAAATAACTTTATTTCTGACCCCAAATACAGTTTCTAGAACTGTAGCGGAGCATTCAAGTGAATAGATACAAAATGAGTAAAATTAATAGCATAGCAAATGCAAATTTACGAACATCTTCTTAATGTTATTTACGTTTATGATTTCTTGTGGTATGCTGTTATATATTATTATGATATTTTGTACTGGATTGATCTGCGATCTTCTGTAAAAACCTGCTCTCAGATGTGTTGATCTTATGGAATATTTATGGCAGTTACTTCTTTTGTAGGTGTGTAATAATGATGAAACATGTGGGAAATCCGAAATCTTCGAATCTTGTCAACGACATAAATCCCGTCCAATTTAAATTTTATCATTCATAGAGCGCTGTCAACCATATTCTGCTGTATTCCAAAGTAGCTCGATATAATTTGTCAATTGTCCGTCAAAAAACTAATTAGTAGATAAGGTCGTCTACTCGAATCACGATACTAGCACGCACATAGACCGATAGAGAGAGAAAGTCACATGGAGCGAGCAGAACGTTTTTTTCCTTCCTCCTGACAATTTCTATCAGTCAATTCCTACCGTAAGCCAGAAAAGGAAATTCGTTTCAAAAAACGTACAAGGTAAATTTAAAATAGTTGGGACAACCTTTTAAATACAAACAATGCAAAATCAGTATATATACATATGCAATTTAAATTTATTAAAACAATGGTAAAAAATAACAATTTACACATTTATTATAAGAAATAACGCATGACGTACTTTAGATTTTTTGAACTCCGGTAATTATAAGTTACTAAAACATGATCCAACCAGTAAATTTCAGAAAAATTTTAAATTAGCTATTGATAACATTAACATTCTTATACAAAATAAAGACAAGTATAAACTCATTGTTTCAAATCCTTTGGTACCACAACTTTACTCTTTAATTAAATTACACAAACCAGGCTATCCAATCAGACCAGTAATGTCATTCACTACAGCACCTTCAGTGTTTTTGTCGCAGTTTCTAATAGAAATAATTCAAAATTATTGTAAATTACAGCCTAAATTTCTCTATCAAAAATTCTTACGATTTAGTCAATAAAATTGAAAATATTCAGTTGCCACTTAATTCTAAATTTATGTCCTGGGATGTAGTTAATCTTTTTCCAAGTATACCACCCAAGGTTCCTTTAACCCTAATAGAAAAGTTACTTAATAGCAATCTTGTTAATCCTTTCATAAAATCAGATATATTGTCACTTTTGGAATTATGCCTGGAACAGAATTATTATTTTCAATGATAAGATTTACAGCAGTACTGAAGGTTTAATTATGGGAAACCCGCTTAGCCCTTTGTTGGCTGAAGTATTCATGGACAATTTGGAACAGTTAATTCATAATCATCCTGTTAGTCGACAATTCGTTTATTGGTTTAGATATGTGGATGATATTATTTGTTGTTTCACTGGTACTCTTAGACAACTAGACTGCTTTCAAACATTCATTAATACTTTACACCCTAATATAAAATTCACTTTAGAGATGGAAAAAGATAACTCATTTAACTATTTGGATTTGAAAATAACAAAAGTAGATAACAAACATAATTTTTCAATTTTTTGCAAACCATCACACACTGATAGCGTCATACATAGTACTTCCCTACATTCATTCAAACACAAAATGACAGCTTTCAGTAGTATGGTACATCGTTGAGTAAATATTCCACTTTCAAACGCCAATTTTAACACCGAGAAAAAAATAATTAAACAAATTGCCGTAAATAATAATTATGATTCCATAATAATAGACAATATTATAGATAAAAAGTTTTTCAAAAATGCGATTAACCAGGTGTACCCCCTTACTAAAAATAATATCAAATACAACAGCCTCACTTTCATCGGAAATTCAAGTAAAAAACTTAAATCTCTCTTATCTGAGCACAACATTTACATTGCTTATCGTACCGGTAATAATTTAGGAAATCATATAAAAAATAATAAATCCAAAGTTCATAAAGATAATAAATCGGGAGTTTATAAAATTAATTGTGGCGATTGTGATAAGTTTTACATTGGTAGAACTTTCAGAAGTTTTCAAACTAGAATTTCAGAACACAAACGTAGCTTTGTTAATCAAAATTCGGATTCACATTATGCAAACCATTTAATCCCAGAAAATCATACATTCAATTTCGATTTTAAAATATTAAATGCTGGAAGTAAGGGAATTAAACTTAATATTTTAGAATCATCACAGACAAATAAATACAAGCATTCCGGTCTCCTATTGAATAGCCAAATCGATCATACTTCAAGCCCCCTTCTCAATCTTTTCAAAATTACCGATCTACCTGACTAGCAGTTCAGAATTGGTTTCTCCTATTCTAATAATTATTTGTAACCATCCTTCTATTTACCCATTCTATACAATTTGTCATCTCTTTATTTCTTGTTTTTGATATAACAGAGAAACATAGTTAGTTTGCCATTAGCATCTGAAGAAGGTGAAGTTCCACCGAAACGTGCGTCATGCGTTATTTCTTATAATAAATGTGTAAATTGTTATTTTTAACCATTGTTTTAATATGTTTATTAATTTACACCAAGTATCGGCCCAATCAATCCACAATTTAAATTAAAAACTTAATGCAGTTATAACATTTCATCGCATTATCACTATCAGAAATACTGACAAGTGTAGTTAACCTCATTGATGAAAATCATATTCTTTATAGGATTGAACAATCCATGTACCTGATATAATTTTTCAATCATTTCAATCAGAAGAGCATTGTCTAACCACACCTGCCAACCTACGTCAGCTAAAATATTAGTTACTGGCCTACACATTGACCAGCTTCAGGACCCCTGCACAAATCATCATTTTGAGAAAAACTATGGCAAATACAAGAGTTTGATAACACAAATTGGTCTATTTATATACATATATAAATAAATGTATATAAATATATATATATATATATATATATATATATATATATATATATATATATATATATATATATATAATACAACAAACAGCAATGTCTATGCTAAATAGATACAAAATACGTAAATTGTAGATGACGAAAAGATATTTACCATTTCCAAATCGGGATTTTTTTCTTTCTTTGGTAGTCAAAGTCTTCACCGGCTTCAAATTGAAATTATAATCCAAATGAAGATAATTCAAATTTTTACGATGTATCAGA